>CM066736.1:51888351-52083351 GCA_033961575.1 Aselliscus stoliczkanus | reverse complement strand
GCTCCTGAAGGAGGCGGTTAATGAAAGAACTGAGAAGTAGCTCCATCATCCCTAGGCCAAATAAATGAAAAACAAGAAGCAACACTCCAAAGCATCTCTTACCTTGTCTGCTGCCCACACAGGACTTAGAAGAGGGGTGACCTACCCAGACTCTCTCTCTTTCTCTCTCTCTCTCTCTCTCTCTCTCTCTCTCTCTCTCTCTCTCTCTCTCATACATTTTGGCATTCAGCCTCAGACTGTCCTGTCCCCAACCCACCCCCCCCACACACATACTCGCCTATTCACACCATGTCCACATCTATACAAGAGGTGCAACAGCACTGCCAGACCCCAGAGAAAGCTGCTAGTCAAAGTGGGCATTTGTCACTTGCAATTATTTTCTCCTGTGGTCAATACAGTCATTTTGTAAATGACACACTAACAGCCCTAAGAGCTGGCTCAGAGGCAGATATTGATTATGCCTCAGAGGAGCTCTGAGACCTGTCAGCAGCCTCCTTCAGGCGGAAGGAGGGAGGGAGGAGGGTAGAGGATGATTAATGCCACTGTTTACCAACCACCACCCCTCGCCCCCGTTTAGCCAAGTGATTGGCAGGAGGAAAGGTAAGTGGCCAGGCTACCACATGCAGGCCTGGCAATCAATCCCAAGGACCAACCTAAGCTGGCTCCTCAGCAGCCCACACCTTGCTTGCAGGTGAGAGAAACTTTACTGGGAGTCAGAGAAAGTGAGTTCCCATAATCTTTTGGCTTAGCATGATGTCCTTGTTATCTGTTGCTGTGTATCAAACCACTCCAAATTAAGTGGCATGAAACAAAAATTATTTTATTACATTCAAAGATTCTATGGGTCACAAATTTGGACAGGGAATAGTAGAAATGGATTATCTCCTCTCTGTAATGCCTGGGGTCTTCTCTGAGAAACTCAAACAGCTGAGGTGACATGAACAGCTGGGGGTTGAATCATCTGGAGTCTTCTTCACTTTTGTGTCTGGTATCTGAGCTGGGATGCCTTAAAGGCTGGGCTCAGCTGGGATTACTGACCAGGTGCCTACATGAGGCTTCTCCATCAGGGTTAGGCTTCCTATAGCATGTTAGCTGGGTTTCAAGAAGTAACATCCAGAGAGTGAATGTTCCAAGAGAACCAGGCAAAGAAAAGAAGCTGTGTGTACTTTGCGACCTATCTCAGAAACCTCATAACATCACTTCCTCTTTATTCTATGGGCCAAAGCAGTCACAATGGCACACACATTCAAGGGGAAGGGACACAGACTCCACCTCTCAATGGGAGGAGGAATGTCTACGAATTTCAGGCCATTTTTTAAAAGACTTTATTTTTCAGACCAGTTTTAGGTTCACAGTAAAATGGAGAGGAAAGTATAGAGATTTTTCACATACTTCCTGTCACTGCACATGTGCAGCCTCCTCCATTATCAACATCCCCAACAGAGTGGTACATTAGTTACCCAGGACAAACCCACAGTGACACATCATCACCCAAAGTCCTTAGTTTAGTTTACATCAGGGTTCAGCCTGGATGTTGTACAGTCTATGGGTTTGGACCAGAGTATAATGACATGTGTCCAGCAGGATAGTGTCCTATGAGTAGTTTGCCCTAAAAATCCTCTGTGCTCAACCCATTCATCCTTCATTGTCCCCATCTCTTGGCAACAACTGATCTGTTTACTCTCTTCATAGTTTCGCTTTTTCAGAATATCATATAGTTGGAATCACACAACGTAGCCTTTTCAGATTGGTTTCTTTCACTTACTAATATGTATTTAAGGTTTAAGGTTCTCCATGTCTTTTCGTGGCTTCATAGCTCATTTCTTTTTGGCACTGAATAATATTCCATTGTCTGCATGTATCACAGTTTATCCACTCATGTATTGAAGGACATCTTGGTTGCTTCCAAGTTTTGGCAATTATGAATAAAACTGCTGTAAACATCTATGTGCAGGATTTTGAGTGGAGAGTTGGAAGGCATCTGCCCTTTGGTTAGCCATTATCCTTTTAGGTTGCCCTTTCCCTTTTGGTTAGTGCTACTTATTAGAAAATTCTCCTATTGAACCAAATCGCTTTCTTGAACCTTCTCTGACCACCCTACCCCTCACCTGGGCCAAGGTAGAGTCAGTGAGCTCTTTTCTGTGCTTGCCTACCCCTCAGTGAATACCAGCACTGGGCATTTCTGACATAGCATTGCTTGTGACTCAACTAGACCAAATGCTCCTTAACAACAGGGGTGGATTCACCATTGTGCATATAGCCCAGTGCCTATGAATACCTGTAGAAATTAGTGCACTAAACAAAATATGTTCCTGATTGCTCTAAGTTCCACCCTCTGAAAATATACAGCATGAGCTTGATTCTTCTCCCATCCAACAGGCCTCCAGAAATGCACTTTTTCTCCAGGCTAACCAGCCTCTCTCCCTGCAGCTCTGGTTTTTAGTCCTCTTTGGTTCTGACCTAAACCCCACACCATCCCATGCACGTGTTTCCACATAGTGAACTTGGGCTATTGTCCATGTCTTACTGCAGTCCGACCTCCCTCTATGTACAGCATTCCCATGGCCAACCCACCTAATGACTTCAGCCCTCAGATGGAGCTGGACTAGGACGTGGAGTCCTGTATTTAAAAGGCTGAGGGGGGGCCAGCCGAGTGGCGCCGTGGTTAAGCGCTGGTTTGGGAAGCCAGCGGCCCCGGTTCGGGTCCCACATATGAGGGCCAGTGACACTGCCCTCAAAAAAAAAAAAAAAAGAGAGAAAAAAAAAAAAAGGCTGAGGGGGACACTGATTATCTCTGTGATCTTGGGTCAATCATGTAGGCTCTCAGGAATCAGTTTTCTCATTGTTAAGATTCCTTCTAGCTCTAAGTTTTGATGAAGCCAATAAATATAAGACGTTTCCTCCACATGACATACTTTTATCAATCATATGCAAAGTGCTGGCTCTGGGCTGAGTTTTGGGATTTGACACAAATTAGGGATAGTTTATGTAGGGAGAAACATCCTTTACCTCTCCCACACCACACTCCTGCCAGCCTGTAAAAGAGGAACTTACATGTACTTGCAAGTACTGGTGTTGGATTAAATAAACAAGGAGGCCTTTAGAGTAAGGTGGTTTTAATGCCTTTGTAGCCTACTGAGTAAACCAAAACCTAAGCCTCTAATGCCTCAAGGTTAAAAAATCGAAACCTGAGGACAACCAATCATGAACAGCCAATTAGGCTTTCCCAAATAATGCAACCTCTTGAGCTATATATAGTCAATCAAATAGTTTCCTTGCTTTGCTTCCATCTCTTCTCTATAAAAATCTTGCCCGAAGCTCCTGTCGGTGGGGCACTTCTAACCACTTCCCATTGGGCACTACCCAATTCCAACCAAATTTTCCTCAAATAAACTAAAAAATTTTAATATGCCTCAGTTTATCTTTTAACACTGAGCAGAAACCGCTTGCTCCCCACCTCCTCTCATTTATTCCACCCTCAGAAGGTGCAGTGACTATCTGATTGTTGAGGTTGGGAAAACAGCCCAGCAGATGGGTGACGGCCCATCCCCATCTCCATTTGGAATTACCTGATGCAGTTCAGATACACCCTTCCTTCCTCCATTTAGTAAGATCTCTATGGCCAACTGCCCTGTACTGGAGACCTGCAGTCGCTGTGCTGCTATGATTGGAGGGGAAACTCAGCCCAGGAGGGAAGAAGTAGAGAGTTCATTTTGTCTTTGGGCCAAGTCACTTCTTCAATCCAGCTGCACTAGCAATAAACAAAACAAAACAAAACAAAAGTCTAATAATAATAAGAGCCACTCAACTCTTGTGCTTATTTCCCAGTTCATTGTTGTCATCACCTTCCCTCCATCCTCCCCACACCCACACTCCAAAAGCCTTCATTTTCCTGGAATGCAGGCTGGTGGGAAAACCAGGCCAGCCACCAGCAGTTGTAATGTAGCGTAGCCAGTAGGATATCATAGCCACACTGCTGTGGGAACACACAGAAGCCTCGCCCAGGCTTCTGCAAGTCATAGGAAAGGATGCCCAAGAAACTGGTGGGGAAGCAGGAGCTCAGCAGGTGACAAGAAGGATATACAAGGGACTGCTGGGTGGTACCCACTCAAGATATGTACCCAAAAGGAGCAGTATGTCCTTCATCTGGATGTAAAATGGAGAAAGGATTGGACAAACGCAAGCCTGGAGGCAGGGAGTCCAGTTAGGATGCTGTTATCATGACCTGGGTGTGAGCTGATGGTGGTGTGCCCTGAAGCAGTGGCCATGGGGTGGGGAGAACTGTGGAAGGAGTTGAGGCATATTCAGAGGTAAATCTACATGATGTGACTGGGTGACTGATTTGATGAGAGAATGAGGGAATGAGTGGAGTTGGGACAACTGGCAGGTTCTAACTCTGGGACACTATTCCAGATCTTGCTGGTGCTTAGGGGAAAATAGGAAGAGGGGAGGTAAAGGGAAGGGGGGGTGGGAGCAGCACCCTGATGCTGAAGGCATGTTTATAACACTTTCTTAATGTTCCCCTAATTAATACTTGGAGGGTTGTGCCTGGCACTTTACCATTTCACTCTGCTGATTTGCCTCTTGAGACAAGGAAATTGGAATTAAGAGGAGACAATGGAATTGCCAGCAAGATTATTAGCTTCAATGAAGTTAATGAAAGCAGTGGGAGGGGGAGGAGATGGGAGCCTCAGGGGACTGTGACTCAGGCTGGGAGTGCTGGGGAGAGGCCTGAGAAGAAGGCCTGAACAGTGGCTAAAAGGAATCTCTGCCCTTTTGGGCTCCAGAGGTCCTGGGGGTGCACCAAGGTGGGGGCTTTCACATGGGACAGGAGTCAGGAGTAGGAGGAGGATGTCCCCAAGCAAAGGATGTGTAGCAGAGTGGGGAGGGGCTGTAAGGGAGGGTATGGAGGAGCCCCTGGGGAGGCGGCCAGGTATTGGGCAGTCCTAGATGCCCTCCAGTAGGGTCAGAGTCCAGCTGTCTGCCCTTTTAGGAGTGGATAAAGGATTTACATTTCTCCAAAGAGGGCCCAACTGAAACTCCAGCTGCTCCCCAGGAGCAAGACCCAGCTCAGCCCTCTACCCCAGGTACTGAGACAGAGAGGGCCAGATGTTAGGATTCAGCTTGGGTCCCTAAAAGCTCAAAGGATGTGCCATGGATGGAGAAAGCAAAAATAATTAAAGCCCAAGCCAAAAGAAGAGCTGCAGCAGATGAAGGCACATCTGGGTGCACACACACACACACACACACACACACACACACACACACACTCGCTTGCATGCTCACTACAGGCCCACATGGTCAAGCAACCCATGTGTGTACATATACCCAAACTTGAAAGCACATATGCACACAAGTGCACTCACACTTGTATACTCACCCAACCTTGGGATGTTCTAACACTAATTTGGAAAAAACTGTCTCCTTTGCAAACTCATTCACATGCCAGCTCCCCTTCCCAGTGGCCTGGGCTGGGTTTGCCACCTCAGATATGTGGCTGGTGTCCATCCCTCCCTGATTTCTGTACCACTGGACTATCTGAAGGGATATCAGGGGTATATGGTCACCCCAGCAGAGTTGCCAGGACAACCGGGCAGTTAAGCCCCAGCCTGCCCTCTCCTCCAAAATAAGATGAGGCGCTCAGAAAACATGATGTAGTTTCATTTCCAGGGTGGGTTTTTTTCTTATATGTAGCTCATGAGTCACTAGATTAGCACCATTCAATTACTGGGAGGCAAAAACCCTATTATCATATAAACCCTTCTGCAGAATGATGGCTCTATTCTTTTTGACAGCAGCAGCAAGTCTAACAGAGAGCTACAGAGCTCAGCAAGCTGAGAGCCGAAAGTTCCAGGTAATGTCATATCCTTGTTTCAAAAGTAAACTTTTAAAAACTCACATCACAACCTCAGCAGCACCTTATATCCTCAACAAGACCTGCCAAGACAGCCCAAAGGGAGAGACTGAGGAAGGGCAAGGGAGTTATCCCATAGAGCTGCTCCTAGGACCTGGAAGACTCTGTCAAAGCTGAAGAAGACTGCATGCCTCAGATGATTCTAGAATATGCTGGGAAGTCGCTGGACTCTTTGGGAGGCCTTTGGGACTGAGGTAGTCAGCTTCACAGGCAGGCGACCCTGTCCAGATTGAGTTAGATGAACAGTTGGAGATGTCAAATCTCAGTCACGTTCAAGGGCTGCCATACCTCTAAGTGAGCCACACCATGGGCAATAGGCTGACCAGGAACCTGGATCTGAAATCATCATTTCCTTGCTATGCGACATTCAACTGCTAAGGGTCATTGCAGAACCTTTATTTCCTCAGTTGTAAACTAAGAGGATGCTGCAAACTCCCTTTCAGCTATAATGTTCTCTTTTCTTGTGTTCCTTTAAGAATGCCCGGCTTCATCTAGCTGGCAGCTTCAGGCAGGGATGGACCTCTCAGCTGTTCGGGGAGCTTGCTCCTTCCCCATTATCCTGATGGCAATGTCCCACCATCCTTCTCCCCATGATCCACCTGAATCCCAGGAACGATCAAAGAAATATACTTAGCAGTTTACTGTGTGCCAGGTACTAGGCAGGTAGATTAGATGAATAACCTTTGTTACCAGCCAACTGAGCAGCACCAACCCCCACCACTGAAAAACTTTTAAGTTTCCTTTCCTATAGAAATGTTAAGTATAAAAATGTTAAGTCTCCTCCGTAGTTCTTTAGTTTCTTAGCTCTTAGGCTTTGATTGCTCTTCTAAGCAGTTTGTGAATCTTGGACTGAAGATCCCCCTTGCTTCTTAATTGCTTTGCAAATCAGTTTCTGAATCCTAAACAATAGAGGTCTCCTACTCCTGCTTCAGATAACTATTTGAAAGCCTCTGACTTCCTAACATCCCCCAGGCCAGTAAGCTAACCGTCAAACCCATTCTGTGTCCAGACAACTGACGCCACCTAAGTAACGGGCTGAATAGCCACAAGTTTCATAAGAACTAACAGATTTATATATTTTTCCCTCATTCAGGAGCCTTGGGAATACAGGGGATACCCCACCAAGATTGCCAGTCACAACCAAAGATGCCAACGCAGTCTTCCAGGTGGAGCTGGAGACCCCTTCCTCTCATCTGAGATCAGCTAGGGTGAGAGTTCTGTGAACCCCCAATAGGCAGGGACAGCTCTACGCCCCTGCCCAGCAGGAAACAGATACAGAAGAAGAGACCTCCTGTCCCTCGGCTTCCCATAGAGATTTTATGGGGATCATGTCTCTCAAGGAGAAAACTAGGCAGGCAGTTAGAGGAAGGCCTTGGGTCTCTGCATTCCTACAGGTCCCACAGAGTGCGGCAGCCTGGGGGAAATCCCCCCTCCACCCAAAACTCCCCTTTGTATTGTAATTACCTACCCCTGTGGGAAAAACAAATGGGCACAAAATATCCAACTAGATCAGACCAGTCACTCACTCACACCTGCGCAGTACCTCTTGTCAATCACAGGTGCCAATCACGTGGTCCCACGCCCAGAGGGGATCAACCCATTCTAGAGAAAAAGGGATAAAAACCCCAAGTCCTGGGAAGCCCGCACTGCTGCTTCTGCTGCTGCTGCTTCCCCGCTCCTTTTGACCGCTTCTTCCCTTTGAGCCTCGTCTTTGCGCACGGCCCACTCCACACTCTTTGGAATGTAACTTCTAGTAATGGGCCTTTGAACCATCCTCTAGTGCTCAGGTCTACTTTTACTTCTAAATGTACTATCTCCTCTAACAAACTATTTTACTGCTTTACTCTGGTATCTCTTTCAATTCTTTGCTCGAGTTGCCAAGGACCTGGACTTTGCACCGAGAAAGGCCCACTCTCCGACAGCATCTTGACCATCAGCATCCTTGTTGAACATTCCTTATGAGCCAAGCACTGTATATAAATTATCCCATTATCTCCTTCCACAACCCTGGAAGGAGGTGTTATCTTCATGTTACGAATGAAGACACTGAATCTCATTTTAAGTAATCTGACCAGCAGGATTCAAACTCAGGTAGAGTTTAGTCAAAACCTCTACTTTTATCCATAAGATATATCACCTCCAAGTATATAGATTGCAGGTCACGGCCTTCAAAAATTTCAGGTTGACAAGCTGTCGATGACTACAGCCTCCCTCAGACTTTCTTCTGCCTCTCTGAAACTACAGGTCATCAGGGCTGTCTCGTGGTCAACTCCAGACTGTGGCCCCCTAGGAGTAAGGGACTTCCTACTATCTGGCTCCCAGAGCCCAGGGACATTCAGCCTCATCCAGGATTCATCCTTTGTATAAGAAAGGATGTCTGTGTGGGAAGGGAGGGAGAACCTGATCCCTTGTTCATTGTCTCTCAAGGCTAAAAAGGTTTGCCAAGTCTGCTCAAAAAGTTTAAAAGGGGGCCGGCCTAGTGGCGCATTGGTTAAGAACTGGCTTGGGATGCCAGCGGCCCCTGTTCAGATCCCACATATGAGGTCCAGTGACACTGCCCTCTACAGCTAACAACAGCTCCACCTGGAGCTGGGCTGCACAAGCCCCTGCTGCAGTGGGCTGCCATAGGCTACAGTGAGTGGCAGGCAGCCAGCGAAAGCTCTTACTTGAGTCGATATCCCTGCAGCTGCCCAGCAGGACTCCAGGCTTACACATACCTCTAAATCAAAGAGATGTGTTGTTAGAAGTCAGAGAAGTGGGGGGCGACACATCCTGTTTATCACCAATTCCTCACTAACCCAAGAGGATTCCAGGTTTCCACACACCCTTAAGGGATGTATTTACATATCCTCCCAAATCAAGGGCATGTGTTTATCCGTGCCCCCAAATCAAAGGGATATGTTTACACTTGCCCCTAAATCAAAGAAATGCATTGCTGAATGCCAAAGGACTAGGCACCTCAGGTCGAGAGAGATAAAAGAAGGGGGGGGGGTGCAATCTTACCTGTAGAAGTAAAAACATTCACACAACGTAAGGTGGGGCTGCTACCCTCCCTTGGGTCAGCCCATTCCATGTCTCAAGTGTACTAACATTTTCTAGTAAACTTGCTGTTTTAGGCTGCTTCCCTGTCTTGGGTCAGCCTGCTCCATGTATGTCTTGGAGTGTACTTTCTTTTACTGATAAACTTCTGCCATTCATGCTGCACAAATTTCTGTCTCTTGATTGAATTCATTCCTTCAAGAAGACAAAGAGCTGAGGTGTTCAAAGTCATTTTCCTGGTAAGAGGACTGTTCTCCACAACACAGCCAACATCATTCTTCAGACCCATGTCTGGGACATACAAGGAAATACTAAGTTATTCAACAGAGAGAGACCAATTGTTAAATTCTTTACGTAGTGTCTTAGCAATGAAACTCTTCTTTCCAGAGACACAAATAAAACCTCCAGGATGTACAATGGCAACAATTTTCAGCATTTTTCAGAGCCAATTTTCACTTAGACAAGATCACTAATTGTATTGATACTCACTTATTTGTTACAAATAGTCCAACACTAAGGAAATCAGAAATAGCGTCAACACTTACCACATTAATTGTTGTAGGGTTGTTTTTTTTTCTTTTTCTGCAAGCTATGTCTTCCATGGCTTAGTGGATGTCAATTGCATAATTAGTATTAGTTACATTATTTAATTAGTTAGCATGTTTAATATTCCCCCCAATTGTTTCTTTAAAGTAATTTGAGCTTAAATGTACTCTACTGAAGAATAAAAGATCTTTATAAATATTGCAGTAAAAAATGTAATTACAGGGCCTGCTGAGTAGTGCGTTGGGAGCTGGCTTGGGACACCAGCAGCCCTGTTGGGATCCCACATAAGAAGGCCATTGACGCTGCCCTCTACAACTAAGATGGTGAACAACAGCTCCACCTGGAGCTGGGCTGCTGTGAGTCCCCAGGTCGGCATTGCTGCAGCTGTTGCTGCAGTGGGCTGCCATAGGCTACAGTGAGTGGCCAGCAGCCAGTATGAGCTGCCAAGAGCTGCTGTGAGCAGCCATCCAGAGGCTGGCAACTGATCTACCTCACCCAAAAAGAGTGCAATGAAGATACCAACATGGGCCAGTGAAGTGACGTCCTCCACAACTAGACTGAAGAACTGGGGGACAGCAGCTTGTCTGTTCCCCTTCCCCCATTACCCAACGCTGTTCCCCTCCCCCAACTCCCCAATAAAAATTTTTTTAAAAAATGTAATTACACTTCAACTGCCATGTAGATTTATTTGTGTTAGTTGGGAAGTTCTCCTGTTCTAGAATGCCTATCTCAGCTTTTCAGCTCTCTTAGACCATTAATTAGCTAAATGACTGTCTTGCTACTTGGACAGGCCTCAGATTCTAGTTTCATGGAAACCTACATTATCATCTAGAGAGACAGGCCAAGCTTAGTGAGGGAGTATTAGACAGCTTGTCTTGGCTGAATTGGACTGCCTCCCTTTTCCACTGTACCTGCTGTGAACTACTACTACTACTACTACTACTAATACTAATACTAATAATATAAAATAACTATGTAATAAGGATTTACAACTTCCCAGTAACTGTGCTGAGTACTTTATATACATTATCTAATTTATTTATTCCATCAACTCTGGGAGGAATATATTATTATCCCAGTTATACTGGTGAAGAATCTGAGCACAGAAAAGCTATGTTGCTCAAAGATAACATTGGGAGTAAATAGCAGAGCTGGGATTCAAACCCAAGTTTGTCTCATTCTAAAGTTTGTTTACTCCACCAGTGACCTTCCATCTTGCCTTCTAATTTATACCACTATATAGATCTATAAAAGACGACATACTGGGTCATACCAAGGTTTTTCCAAATGGTTTCAGATCTCTGATGATCATCCCAATGTTTATTCTTTCGAGAAGGTACTTTCATGAAAATATTCTCTAAGCCAAATGCATGGAGGCTGATTCTGGCACCACCTACTGTTATCAGTTATCCTGGCCATTCTGATCATCTCTCCCTACCCATGGACCACAGAATCTTAGACTATTGAATTTGGGAGGGCCCTTAAACATTATACCAGGGGTGCCAAAAAAAGTCACATTTTAAGAGGTGTTATTCATGTATTACTTTTCAAAGTTGATTTGAATTACGATAGCAATGGGACAATTAAGTTCATGAACGCATCCTAGAGAAAGTGCTATGTACCTCATTGCTGAATATCACCAAAGTGACCTTCAAAGTACTCCCCTTGGGAAGCTATGCACTGACACCAGTTCCTAGTTCACCCTTCAAAGCAATTTTAGAATTATTTCTGGAATAGCCAGCAGAGCTGTCGTCGTATTACCCTTGATGTCCTGAATGCCATCAAAATGCCTTCCTTTCAATATTTCCTTTATCTTTGGGTAAAGAAAGAAGTCATTGGGGGCCAAATAATACGAGGATGGAGGGTGTTCCAATAGTGTTATTTGTTTGTTGGCTAAAAACTCCCTCACAGACAGTGCTGTGGCACTGGTGCATTGTCATGATGCAATAACCATGAATTGTTAGCAAATGAATGCTAGTGTCATTCATTGTATTATAATTTTAGTGGTTTTTTTCTTTCTTAAAATGTGTATACATTTTTTTGCACCCTTTGTATAGTTAACATCCTCAGTTTGCATAGAAGGAAACTGAGGCCTAGAGAGGTTTAGACTACTTATCCAAGAACACAAAACTAGTTAAGATCAAAGCAGGTTATAGTATCTAGATTTGATCACTTTTGTCGAATTAATGGGGTCCTTCCCCTGCCAGCTCATTCAGAGCACTTTCCCTTCAAATGCACCACCTCCCATGAATAATTCATCTGACCTCTTATTAAGTCCAGAAGACGCATCTAAGTCTAATATTCTGGGGCTTTGACTATATTCTCAGTTTGCACAAAATCATAGTGACAAATTCTACTTGTTTTAAGCCACTGTGTAAAATAGCATTTCTATCCCTCTGTTGAGCTTCAGAGAACATCTTCCAGGCCCATGGTGAAATCTCTGCCATCTCAGGTTCTGTCCTTACAGAAGACTCTCAGACCCGCCTTATCTCTGAGTCATCTTAGAGGACTTTCTCCACCTCCTTTCTATCTTTGTGATGTCTTTTAAGAGTGCAGAGCACTGAATTCCATTAGCCCCCCTGTCTGGAAGACATTTTGCCATTAATCTCACTCATTCTCTCTGCCCTATGAGCCCTGAGCTCTAGAACTAGTCTCTCCCTGGTTAAGCTCACCCACCACATCGAGAAACCACAGAGATCTTCAGAGGCAATTCCTATGGAATACTCAGGACCCCACTCCTCTGGAGTCCCCTCTGTCAGCATTCAGAGTTCCTTTGTCCAAGATGGAGCCTGACCCTCTCTGCACAGGCCCTTTGAGCCCCAAATGTCCTCATCTGTATAGTGATGGATACGATTTCCAAGTTCTATTAAACTAGCTGTGTGGCTTTAAACAAGTGATTTTCCAGGTCTCTGTTTCCTAGTCTGTATAATGGGTATAATAACACAACTCAGTTATATATATAAACAGAATTGAGTCTAACGCGTAGTAAGTTTCAATAAATGTTAGCCATTGTATTATTATTTTAATATGTTAATATTATATACCTTATAATATAATATAATATAATATTATATTATATTATATTATATTATATTATATTATATTATATTATATACTATTATATAACTTATTATATAATATAATATCTGAGTGAAAGTTTTGGAAAAGAGACAGAAATGGACAACACTACACCAGAATCTCTCTAAGCAGATGTTAGGGAAGCCTGGGCAGAGAGACTCCTGTGGGGCATGAGGCTCACACTCACTGGCTAATCTTAGCCATCACTCTGAATCTAGGGCCAGGATCTGGAAAATGTGATCTCACTGAGGACAGCAAGATGTCCAGTGCAGGAAGCCAGAACTCCATCCACCCAACTGAGACTTTGTGCCTATTATGGGCAGAATTATGTTCCTCCAAAATTCATACACTGAAACCCTAACCCTGGTACCTCAGAATGTGACTATATTTAGAGATAAGATCTTTAAAGAGGTAATTAAGTTAAAATGGGAGTTATTTGGGTGGGCCCTAATCCAATATGGCTGACCTCTTTATAAGAAGAGATTAGGACAGGTTTCAATATGGTGGAGTAGATAAACACTGTGGTTGCCTCCTCCCATGACCACATTAAAATTACAACTAAATAATAAAACAATCAACCTGGAAAACCATCTAAAGCCTAGCTGAACATAAGTCCTATAACTAGGGGTATAAAGAAGAAGCCACATCAAGACTGACAGGAGGGATGGAGACACAAAACAGACTGGCCCCACACCTGCATGTGGCAGTTGAAAATCAGGAGGGATATCTCAGCCATGGAGGTTTCCCCATAAAGAGCGAGGGACTGCAGTCCCATACTGGGGTCCCCAGCTCAAAGTACCAGTGCTGGGAAGAGGAGTCCCCCAATATCTGGCTGTGAAAAATAGTGGGAATTCCAACAGTCCAGCTGTTGGGAGCCAACAGCACCCCAGTGTCTGACAAGGCCACATTGAAGTAAAGATCCACGCTCAGCCCTGGAAGTCTAGGGTGCTGCCTTATGGTTGGTCATGTAATATCTCCTGCCTCTATGAATCCATGTGCCTTTCTTCCACATCAGATCCTATAGGAGACAGTACTTTCACTGCAATATGGCAAGTCCCTGTTGTGCCCCAATGAGAGATGGCTGTGTAAGTCAATGACAGGCACGATCTCCTAAGAAAGGAAACAACCCAAGCCAGGCTACAGCCCCTGTGGGGACTCCAGGACTGAGAAATAGGGGACTCACGCCCCTTGGAAACAGAGGCTCAGGCCTCTGGTCATGTAGGCCAAAAGCCTGTCTGTTGGAAACTGACAGCCTGTCTGTGAGAAACTGATGATAACGTCAGTCCTTGAGCTCACTTGCCTATGTTTATTGCTGTGAGAGGTTTCCTTGGAGACCCAGGTCTCCTGGCCATGAGAGATCTGATAAGAGACAGCTTGCTGACCATGAGGAATGTTAATTAACAGCCTTGTTTTAACTCTTTGCCTTGTACATTGCTGTAACAACAGATACTGAAGTTTTGACTGAGAAACAGATGTTACCCTCTATTGCAATAATATGTAGCCCTTCATAGGATAAAAAAGATTTAAGACTTCCTTTTGCTACTAAATATTATAATCACATCAAAATAGACTTTTGATAATTTTAACCCTAAACATAGCCACTGCTAGTCTCTTAGTAATAACTCAAGTCTGCGCCCTGTGAGTTTTACGATTATGCTGGAATTTGGGTAATGGTAACCACTCTTTAGGTGATAAGTGAATCCTTGAACATAGAATAGGTCACAGTGTACCCTGGAGAAAACAATTACAAGGACTCAAAAACTGTAAAAGTTCTGAGTAAAAAGAAACATCAAAATCATATGATACATAACTTATGATTGAGGTAGTGGTTAAAAGTCCCTATAAAAGGGGACATGCTTTAACAATAAAGTGTGATAATCCTGTGAAACTCTTTCCAGTGTCTCCACTCTCTTCTTCTTTCTTCTTTCGCCGATGCCACCCATACCTGAGCGAACCCCTGGACCTCATGGGGGCCAGCCCCCCACATCCAGCTAAGACTGAAGGCTGTGGGAAACCCAGACATCTCCTTAAAGGGTCCACACACAGACTCACTTCCTCATAGGTATTCGCCCTTGGCTATGGTGGAGGGACAGTGACTGAGGAGGCATCAGAGATGTACAGGGAGAAAATGGAGGGACAGTCACTATTTTCCCTTTGTTGAGCCCTCCCCACACAGCCAAATCTGAATCTGCATCGGCCCAGTGAACTCCATTCACTCCACCCTGGTGACTTCTTGGGACCTTTTCCCATCTAATTTGCACAATGCTAGAGACCAGCAGCCAGCCCCACCTGCATTGCACTCTTTCTTGGACCATTCTTGGGGTCCACAGGCCCCAGATGAGCAGTGGATGGCCTTGGTGTGCTCTGAGACTTTCTTTGAGTAGGCAAGTCCAGGCTCAGCACTGGCACCAAACCAGAATCTACATTAACATTGTGAATACCACTCGCCCCACTCTGGTGACTCCCTGAGACCCTGCCTCATCCAACTCATGTACCACGCAAGGCTCGATCAACAGCTGAGCCTTATGAGAGCTGGCAGGCAACAAGCAGCAGGCTCAGGGTACCCTGGGCTTTTTTGTGAAGCTGCTGCAGGCCCACTACTTGTGGCAGCTGTCCTTGGTTTGCAGCGTGACTCCTCCTATGTGCCTCCAGGTCAAGCAAAGCAGTGGCCAACTGAGGATCATTTTGTAGTTCCTACCAGGTAGTCTCTGGCCAGTCACAGGCAGTGGCTGACCTGGGCCTGCACCAGAGCCCCTTCTCAAGAGGCCCCAAGACCAACATACCTGGCAGTTTGCTTCAGACCACAGCAGAGAGCACCGTCCAATTAGCCTCACAAATGGTACACCCAAAAAGTAGTTTCAGCAGACACCAGAGCCCACTGGAGTGAATCCCACTCCATGGGTTAAGCAACTCCCAACACACAGCAGCCCATAAGATATGGACATGGCCAAACACCATAGCCAGTCAGCCTGAGGGGCAATCCCACCCACTGAAGTGCAAATAGTAATCCTTTTTTATGGAAAAAAAAAAAAAAAGCTAGCTCCTCCATTTAGCATGCATATGATTTTAACCTTTCTGAGCCTCAGTTTCCTCATACATAAAATGGGGACTATAATAGTAACTATTCACTTGTTCAATAAATGTGTATCTACTGTATGAGATGCCATGGTACATGGTGCTCAATGCATGTTTAAAAAAACAGAAGCATGGCCAGAAAAAGGCCATCCAGCATCCCATCAGAGCTGTCTAAAGAATTCCACCCCCATGCAGATCTTTCTGGGTGTTTTCAAAATAATATCTCAGGAAAAGGCCCTCCCAGAACTCCTGCCTACACACGAGAAGCTGGCAAGCATTAAAACATACAATCTGCCAACAGGAAGTATATTCTACTTAACAGGATTAATTTCACTTAGCAGGAGAGCTTCTTAGGCAAACCACAGAAAAGCCTTAGCTGCAGGTCTTTCAGACTTATATCTAAGCCTGCGCAGAGGCAAGTGGTCTCTTTTTCAGGGTGGAAATACAGCCTGCAGCATTATTGCTGCCACACTGTGACTTCTACTGTTCCTGCTGTAGCACCACTTGGCCTGAACTGTCTGGTAAGGATCCTGCCCACAACAGGCACTATGGACACTGCCATGGGACTGTAATGTGCAGGGAGCAGAGAGGCCTGAGGGCACTGCATTTCCCGTCTCTGGCTGTAATCATAGCTAATTGAATCTCTGCAAATGCCAAAATTGGTGCCTGATTGAATTCAGAACTTCTGTTTAATTAATTATCATTCACCTGAAAACTGCTGCTTCCCTAATACTAAGTGGTTAACTATTTTCTCCCTTTTAAGACTCTTGGATTCCCCTGAGCCCTGAAACTTGGACTAAAGAGTAAATCTCCTTCCAAGGGGACTCTGAGTTCAAGTTTCAAAGAAGATGAGGCAAATGTCAAGGAGTCAAGGGAGTGAAAATGCAACCCAAGACAAAAGAAAATATTTGCAAATCTGTTAAGGATCTATTGTCCTGAATATATAAAGAACTCTTATAACTCAACAGGAAAAAAAATTTAAGTGACTAAAGGATGTGAATAGACATTAGTATATATTAGTATATGTTTTCTTTCAAAAGTGTTTTTAAATTACTTTTTAACTTAAAAAAATACTATCATCTTATATCTAAGTTTTTTATTTATATTTTTTATTTTTTATTTATATTGATTTCAATTTTTTATTTATATTGAGAAAGATTCATTCACATTGACATGTTGTTGGTAGTTAATATTATAATGTAATCCATAAGCATTCATGTCCTGGCAAATTTTTAACAACCAGCTTTCCAGAAAACAAAATATATGCATTAAATAGCTTCTGGTCACCAATTCAGATGTGGGAGGAGGGGGGATTCCCCCCACACCTAGCAATTCTCCAACATCATTTAACTCAATTGATATTGTCTACCCAGAGTTAGTATCAGGTTCCATAACTTAAGGGCTCAGTCCTACAAGATTGCCCTCTCCTCATGCTAACCAAAAGTCCAGGTTCCCACCTATGCTTCTGACATATCAGCTATAGATTAGAGGGTCCAATGACCCCCTTTCTGGGTTATAGATTAATGGCTCAGTCCTACAAGACTTCCCCCATCCTACTTCAGATGCCAATTAATTACAAGTCTAGGCTGTCATCTGTGCTTCTGTTTGCATGGCTATAAATCAGAGGTCCTCATGACCCCTTCCTTGAGTTTTATTAATTTGCTAGACAGGCTCACAGATTTCAGAGAAACAACTCACTTACTAGATTATTGTAAGCCACGCAGGCTTATTATAAAATAATTTAACTCATGTACAGCCATATGGGAAAGATACATAGAGCAAGGTCTGCGGGGAGGGCCATAGAGCCTCTCCTAGTGCACTACACTCCACGAATTTCCAGATGTTCTCCAACCTGAACTCTCTACAAACCCTGTCCTTTTGGGTTTTTATGGAGGCTTTATTACATAGACATTATTGATTAAATCACTGGTAATTGGTGATTGAGTCAACCTTCATGCTCTCTCCCCTTCCCTGAAGTCAGGTGAGTGGATGGTGGGACTGAAAGTTCCAACCCTCTAGTCACATGGTTGGTTCTCCTGGCAACCAGCCCACAACCTTAGGGTCAGTCCAAAAATAATCTCATTAACATAACAAAAGACACCTTTGTATCAGAGGATACTAGACTTATGGGGTGAACACTTCCTAAATTATATAAATGTCTAATCATTATGCTGTACACCTGGAACTAATATAATATTGAATGTCAACTATAATTGAAAGATAAATACAATAAAAGAATGCAGACTAATAATAAAAAAGACATTTTTTTTTAAATTTTATTATTTTTTTTTAAAGATTTTATTGGGGAATTGGGGGAGGAGAACAGCGTTGGGGAATTGGGGAAGGGGAACAGACAAGTTGCTGTCTTTTTTGTTCTTCAGTCTAGTTGTGGAGGATGTTGCTTCACTGGCCCATGTTGGCATCGTCACTGTGCTCTTCCCGGATGAGGTAGATGGGTCAATGGCCTCTGTGGTTGCTCACCGTGGCTATTGGCAGCTCACGCTGGCTGCCAGCTGCTCACGCTGGTTGCCGACCACTCACAGTAGCCTATGGCAGCCCACTGCAGCAGGGGCTGCAGCCTACACCGTCGCCGGGGCTCACACAGCCCAGCTCCAGGTGGAGCTATTGTTAGCTGTAGAGGGCAGTGTCACTGGCCCTCATATGCGGGATCCGAACCGGGGCCGCTGGCATCCCAAAACCAGCTCTTAACCAATGCGCCACTCGGCCGGCCCAAAAAAAAGACATTTTTGTTGCTCTCATCACTTAGGAAATTCTAAGGGTTTTAGAATAAGATTAAGACCAAATACTATATATTTCTTATTATATATCAAAATATCACAGCATACTTAAGTTTATTATTAATTTTACTGATTAAAAATGCATTGCACACAATTTACAAATAGTAATAAATATACAATATCTTAGTTGTAAATTGAGTATAGTCAATTGAGTCACACAGAATGATTTTATTGATTTTTGCCAAAATCTCGTATCTGTTGCCAATCTAAGTTGATGAATTAATGTAGTTATGACATAAATGTTGGCTGATGTTTTCATTTATGTTACCAAATAAGGTGGAAGCAAAGCAATGACGATCTATGTCAGATCCCACTCATTGGACAATGGCATGAAAACACCACTGAATCACATAATTTTTTCAAATACTTAAAGAATATTTTCTCAATTTTTGTGATACGCACAATGAGCAGCTGTAGACATGATGCATATTTAAGTTTGTCATTATTGACATTTTTTCCATCACTTTTTCTTAAATCACCCCACAAAAATAAAGTCTTAGTTTATTGTGTTTGCCCATTTTTTGTTGTATAAATATTTGCACTGTGTCTGATTTCATCCTCCTAACATATTATTGAACAGAGTTGAGAAGAGATGCTCAGTAGAACATCATGTATTTCCACCACACAGGTACGATAGATGTAAATTACTTGAAGAGCATAGATAACAATAATTAGGAAATAATGAGTTTTGAATATTTACTATGTTTTTTTCAATACAATTAATTTTGTTGTCAGTAATTTAATTTTGATAATGGCTGTGTTTCATAAGCATCTCACAAAAATCCTCATACAAGTTGGCTCCAGCATGCCAAAATAGTTTACAAAATATAGAGATGGGATAGTGAAAATTAGAGATGGAGTGCACATGACCCAGAGACCCTGGACCAAGATCTGATGTGATAACTGATGAGACCCTGGGCTATTTCCCTTCATGGAGAAGCCTAGTGCCTTTGACTTGTAGATGGCATAGTTACATGATGGTGGTCAAATATTTTTTGGCAGGGGAAGATTTAGTGAAAATATGGGAAGAGAATGTGTGAAGTCTGCCAATTATGTTAGCGATCTCATCCTAGAAAACGTGCTACATAACTCACTGCTGAATATCACTATGGTCACCTTCAAAGTGCTCCCCTTCAGAAGCTATGCACCAACACCAGTGCCTAGTTCACCCTTCTAAGCAATTTTGGAACTTTTTCTGGAATAGCCATCAGAGCTATCGTCATATTACCCTTGATACACTGAATGTCATCAAAATGTCTTCCTTTCAATACTTCCTTTATCTTCAGGTAAAGAAAGAAGTCATTGGGTGCCAGATCAGGTGAGTGGAGAGGGTGTTCCAATACAGTTATTTATTTACTGGCTAAAAACTCCCTCACAGACAGTGCCATGGGAGCTGGTGCATTGTCATGATACAAGAATCATGAATTGTTGGCAAAAAGTTGATTGACTGACTTCCATTGTGCAGTTTGATGCTTTGTCTGAGGGTTGTATTGGTACACCCATGTTTCATCACCAGTGATAACATGGCCCAAAACATCATCTTGCCTTTCCCAAAGGTCTTGGCAAACTTCGACTCTCCTTTGCTGTTGTTCATCTGTGAGCTCCTTTGGAACTATTTTTGCACACACCTTTCTCATGCCAAGATTTTCAGTTAAGATTTTCCTAACTGTTTCTCTATTGATGTTTACTTGGTGTACTATGCTTCTCACAGTCTGCCAACAATTCTGACACACAATTTGATGAATTTTGCAATGTTCTCATCAGTTCTGCTCATTACTGACAGCCCTGACCTCTCTTCTTCAGTGAAGTGTTCTCTCCCCATAGAAAATGTTTAATCCATTTGTACACTACCATTTTCTTTGTGGCATTATCCCCATAAACTTGGACTAACATGTCCCTGATTTCACTTCCACTTTTGCCAAGTTTAACAAGAAATTTAATGTTGTTTTTTTTTTTGCTTTAATTCAAGCTCACACATCCTCAAGACGGCACAGAGAAACACGCAACAACAATAATGAACGCCACTCAGGAAGACACCACCACATGTTGACAAGAACACAGCTATGACACACTGATATACCAAAGTTATGAAACCTTACTGAGTTGCCAATGTAAGCGAACAGTGGCAAGTTCACGAACCTAATTGTCAGGCTTCATATATCAATCTTGGGTAGCCACAATGGTGATGTAATGGTGAATTTAATGGCTCAACACCTGGGATATGGGGTGCCCAGACATTCTGGGTGTGTCCATGAGGGTGTTTCTAGATGAGATTAACATTTGTACTGGTAGCCTGAATAAACCAGATTGCCCTCCCTAATGTGGATGAGCTTCATCCAATCAGTTAAAGACCTGAATAAAACAAAAGCCGGAGTAAGAGAGAACTCCACCTGCCTCACTACAGGAACTGGGATACTAGTCTTTTCCTCCATTCAGACTCAAACTGAAAAATTGGCTCTTCTTGGGTGTCCAGCCTGCCAGGAACTTACACTATCAGCTCTCCTGGTTTTCAGGCCTTTGGACTCAAAATGAAACTTACACCGTTGGCTCCCTGGGTCTCCAGCTCCCCAAATCCGATCTTGGGACTTGGTAGCCTCCATAATCACATGAGCCAATTCCTTATAATAAATTTCCCTCTGTCTCGAGAAAGAGAGAGAGACAGAGAGACAGAGAGGGAGACAAAAGTTATACATGGATTTATGACTACAGGTGGGTCACTGCCCATAACCCTCATGTTGTTCAAGCATCAAATATATATATATATGATTTCTTTAGAGAATCCCCCTACTGATAAATGTAGATCCATTTATAGGTATTGGCTGAGTTTGGCTCCTCTTTATACAAATATTCTTCCTATTCGAAGTCCATATGGTTGGCAGACCCCTGAGCCCCCATCTTCACTTTAAAGGCTGAAAGAAGCCACACATGCCCTAGTTCTGCCCCTTGTACAAGGTCACAATATGTTTGGCAAATAGCATTGACCTGGGTTTGTGAATCAGTAGAGAGTAATACAAAGGCTCAAAGACAGATATCGTTGGCGGCAGCAGCAATGATGAGAGTGGAGTATTAGGCACAAGTCCCAGTGGTAACAGACAGTGGCTGCATGCAAATCAGATTGTTCCTGGGACATGAGCTTCACTGGGTCGGCAGGTCCCCAGCCCCCAGTGGCTCCTGCCAGATTGTTGAACTTGGGTACCAAGCCTTTCCATCTGCTCTGCAAACTATCAGGTATTTCCCCATTCAATTAAATTTACCTTCTGTTTAAGTTAGCCAGAATCCACTTCAGGGCTTTGTAATCATAAGCACTGAGGATATAGAAATATCCTCAATGTGATGCATATATGATGGGAAGGGGAAATGGAAATTGCGGCATTGAAGGAACGTGCATGTGTTATTATTATGCGTACTGTGAAATTAACTACCAAAAAGCTTTTACCAAGTTATAACCTACTGATAGTGTAGGAGAATACCCCTTTAGTAAAACTGAACATTCTTAACCATGCTACTCTTGCCAAATTAAAAAAGCAAAATGTGACATGTCATTTTAATTTGTATTCCCTAATTATTGGTGAGGTTAAGCACCTCTTCATGTGCTTATTGCCCATTTGCACTTTTATTCTTTTTATGCATGTCTCGTTATTGTTCTTTAGGTTATTTGATTTTTCTTTGATTTACAGTAGCTCTTTCCTTTACTTATTAGATATATTGAAAACATTTTTTTCTCTGTCTCTTGTTTTAACTTTGTTACAGTGCCTTTTGTCATACTGAATTGCTGAACTTTCATGTAGTTAAGCTGTCAACTTTCCTTCCTTTTGGCTTTTAGTTTTCTATTTTTCATAGCAGAGCTCTTCCTTTACCAACGTTTTATTTTTCTCTATAGATTCTGGATTCAGATTTTGTGGGTTCAAGTCTTTTCTTTTTTTTTTTTTTGAGGGTGGTGTCACTGGCCCTCATATGTGGGACCTGAACCGGGGCCGCTGGCTTCCCAAGCCAGCGCTTAACCACCGCGCCACTCGGCCGGCCCTGTGGGTTCAAATCTTGAGTCTGTCTTGTGCTGGCTCCATGCCTGCTTGCTCACCTGCAAACCAGAGACAATGAAAAAGCCTAGTAAACACTTAGCACCATACCTGGGTTTAGTAAGCAATCTAAATTTTAGATATTATTCAAATAGTGTTATAGGTTTTTTTCTTTTTTAAGGTTTTATTGGGGAATTGGGGGAGAGAACAGTGTTGGGGAATCAAGGAAGGGGAACAGACAAGTTGCTGTCCTTTTGTTCTTCAATCTATTTGTGGAAGATATCACTTCACTGGCCCATGTTGGTATTGTGATCATTGCGCTCTTCCTGGCTGAAGCAGATCAGTTACCGGCCATTGGACAGCTGCTCACGGCAGCTCATGCTGGCTGCTGGCTCACAGTAGCTTACGGCAGCCCACTGCAGCCCGACTGCAGCCGATGCCATCGCCGGTGACTCACGGCAGCTCAGCTCCAGGTCGAGCTGTTGTTCACCATCTTAGCTGTAGAGAGCGCAGCGTCACTGGCCCATGTGGGATCAGAACCGGGGCCCTGCTGCTCAGAGCTAGTGGTCCAAGCCAACTCTTAAACAACAAGCCACTCAGCTGGCCCAGTTTTATAGATTTTTATACTTATCTGTTTAATTTCTCTGGAATGAATTTTTATATGTAGCATTATGTAAGGGGATGCATTAGCTTCCTATTACTGGTGTAACAAAGTACCACAAACTGGGTATCAAAAAAGAATAAAACTTTATTGTCTGACAGTTCTGGAAAATACAAGTCTGAAATCCAGTGTGGCAGGGCCACACTCCCTCTGGACTCTGGGTAGAATCCATCCTTGCCTCTTCCAGTTTCTGGTGGTGGCTGGCAATCCTTGGTGTTGCTTGGTTTGCAGCTATGTCACTCCAAGCTCTGCCTTTGTCGTCACATGGCGCTCTCCCTTTTTATCTCTGGCAGTTCACATGGCACTTTTCCTCTTCTTAGAAAAATGCCAGGCATACTTACTGGATTGGGGCCCACCTTAATGACCTCATATTAACTTGGTTACATCTGCAAACACCTTATTTCCAAATAAGGTCACTGCATCAGTCAGGGTTCTCCAGAGAAACAGAAGCATGTGTGTGTGTGTGTGTGTGTGTGTGTGTGTGTGTGTGTGTGTGTGTGTAGAGAGAGAGAGAGAGAGAGAGAGATTTTAAGGAATTGGTTCCAGTGATTACTTGAAGGTTTACAGGTTACTTAAGGTTACAGAATGTAACTTTGGAAAGTGTGGAGGCTGGCAAGTCCAAAATCTGTAGAGCAGCAGAATAGCAGATTGGAAATTAATGTAAGAGTTGATATTGTAGCCTCAAGCCCAAAATCCATAGGACAGGCCAGCAGGCTGGAAAGTGAGGCAGGATTTCTTCTTCTCCGCAAAACCTGTGTTTGCTCTTTAGGCCTTCAACTAATTGAGGCCCACTCACATTACAGAGGGTAATCTGCTTCACTTAAAGTCAATTTATTGTAAGTGTTAATCAAATCTACAAAATAACTTCAGAGCAACATCTAGATTGTGCATGACCAACAAATTGGGCACCATAACCTAACCCAGTTGACACATAAAATTAACCATACAGTCATATTCACAGGTACCAGGGGTTAGGTATTCATCATATCTTTGGGGAAGATACAATTCAACCCATAACAGAGGTTGACATTAATTTTATTTTTAAACAGACAGCTAGTTGTTGGAGCAATAGATATAGAATAGTTCATTCTTTCCTTACTGATTTGAAATGCTTATTCCCATTAATCAACTAAATACATACATGCATCTCCTTTTAAGATCTATATTCTATTATAATAAGCTATTTTTCTTTTCTTGTGCCAATACTGTAGTGTATGATTTCCTGTAGCTCTATAGTAGGTGGTAATATATCAAGCCCTTTCTCTTTTCAAAACTTTCTTGACTATACTTCCATATTTTTTCTTCCAGATGAACTTAAGAATCAGTTTGTTTAGTTCTCTAAATATTTTCTGTTGGAGGACTTCTGTTTAAACATGACATATTGACCAAATGCTACTATTTCTCTAGTTCTTAAAATCCTACAAATATGAAAGTAAAGCAGAAGAAAAGCAGTATAAACATATCTGGATAATATGAGCTGGAGAGAGGTCAATAGTGGACTGGAAGGATTAGAATATCATTGAAAATGGAAAGTAGATGAAGGAGCATTAACCAATTTAGCAAAGGAAAACACAGTAATACAGGCTTGTTTTCTGAAGAAGCAAATGTAAGATGTGAACATTTTCCTGGAGGTGGGGTAAGGGTGGAGGACAGAAAGCTCAGAAGTAAAAGGGGGTACAGTCAGTGGAGGTGTGGAATTGAAAATTGGCTGTGAGTTTCCTCCTCTATTCCAACCCTGGGGAAACTTCAGAAGTAAATGGAAAAGAACTGATTTGAAGAACCAAAGAAAAGACTGAGAAGAAGCCCAGGGAGAGAGAGGGTGATTATGACCCAATGCGGCACCACTGTTGGCAGAGGATTTTTGAGCTATGCACTGTGCTGTCCTGGATGTATCATGGTCCCTCTCAGACCCTACAGTATAGCATAACAGCAGCTCCACAAAGGATACCACAGAATGAGTGAAAGAAATGCCAAAGAAACACCTGAGTCTGACTGAGGTAGAAGCAGGAAACAGCAAGTGCCTTGAGAGTTCTCTCTTCCCCACACCCTCCGTACTCATAGAGCTTGATAATTACATATCAGAAGACACATTCCTCAAAAAACAGTACTGCTTGGGAATCTGCCCTACTCCCAATAAGCAGTGTCCCTGGTGAGAAGCTAGAAAGGGGGAAGGGCAAGCCCAGGTGCTGTGTGCCTCTCATTATCCCAGTCCCTTCTTAACCCAACAGGAGAAGTTCATGCTGAGTCCTGATTCTCCATCTCTTCCCCAGTAACGTTTCAATACAAGATTGCTAATACTGCTAATACTGCCAGGGGGATATGTATTCACAGGCAGAAACTATCAGACACCTGAGAAGTATCTATGTAAAAGAAAGACAACAAACCATATAACTGATACAAGACAAATTAGAACTAATGAAACAAATAGATTAATAATTTACAATAAGCATAATAACTAAAGAAAAAGAGGATAATGGTAAGACGAAGCAAGAAAATTCAGTTATAAAAATGAATCAAATAAAAACATTGGACATGAAAATCTTAATCATTGAAATAAATAATTCAGTTAATGACAAATAATAAAAGTAGATTCCATTGGAACAGAGATAAGTGAACTGAATGATCAGGTAATGGATTCTCGCAGAAGGCACTGTACAGGTATAAAGAGTTGGAAACTATAACAGAATTAGAAGCTAAAAGGAGGATAAAAACACAGGTATCATTATCTGTAAAATAGGAAGTCTTTAAGCAAAGAAATAAATTTTTAAAAAGGAAAGAGTTGAAGAAAAAATAACCAAGGAGTTTTCAGGATTTAAGTAAGATGAAAGACCTCAGGCTGAAAGGGCTCATGGAGTACTTAATAAGATAGACATGCTAAAACCCATATCTAGACACATCATAAGAATACTTTAAAACAAGAAGACAAAGACAAAACTCTAAAAGCTATTAAGAAAAGTATACGATCACCCATGAAGGACTAAGAATCTGATAGATATCCAACTTCTGCTCAACAGTTACAACAGAGGCTAAAAGACAGATACATAATATTTTCAAAGTGTTAACAAACTTCAAACCAAGATATTATATTCAACAGAAAAACAAAGACTTAAATATGCCACAAAAATAATCTCAGGCATAAAAGGCCCAAGGAAGTTAACAAAAATAAAACCCTTTTTGAAAACACTCTTAGAGAATGTACTCCAGTTAGAAAAGAAACAAATTCATGAGACTGCTATGAGATAAAAATGAAATGAGAGTGGATTAATAACTTAGGAAAATTAACTCTAGTATAAAAAGTAGAGAAAGAGAAATAGAAATAGATTAAGAGAGAAAGTGAGAAAATATCAAAAGCATTCATAACCACCTGGATCTAAAACTTTGGGCAATACCAACATGACTAGTGAGCAGTGGATGAAACATAGTTGCTTCAAAAAGAGACCAGTGGAAGATGAGAGCATACTAGTTTGTTATAGAGAATAAATGGTGATGGGGAATTGAGAAAAACTGAACACAAATATGATCTTTAGTAAATTAAATAAAACTACTAGAATTCATGGTTTTTAAACCAGCAAGAGGAAATTCTATGCAATGCAAGACAATCAAGACATAAAGGAAACAAAGAAAAGCAAAATATAATAAGTATAAATTAGAAATAAGATGACTAAAAATAAACAATGATATAAAATTAACCACATAATTTATTTTATAGTTTGAAATGTGTCCCCCCAAAAAAAGATATACTGAAGCTCTAAATTCCAGTACCTCAGAATGTAACCTTATTTGCAAATAGGTTTGTTGCAGATGTAATTAGCTAAATGAAGATGAGGTCATACTGGAGTCGGGTGAGACCCTAATCCAATATAACTAGTGTCCTTCTAAGAAGATAGCCATGTGAAGAAAGACACATAGGGAGAAGGCCAGAGGACAACAAAGGTAGAGATTAGAATTATCCAGTAACAAGCCAAGAAATGCCAAAGATTATCAGCAAACCACCAGAAAGTAGAAAGAGACCAGGAAGGATTCTCCTAAAAAAATCAGAGAAGACAAGGCTGTTCCCATACATCAATTTCAGGCTTCTAGCCACTAGAACTGAGAAAATGCATTTCTATTGTTTTAATTTACCCAGTTTGTGGTACTTTGTTATGGCAGTTCTAGGAAAACAGTACAGTTTTTAGTGGATTAAACACCAATCAAAAGACATAGACTCACAGGTTAGTTTCTTTTTTTTTTTAATGCAATATTCAGCAATATGTTATCTAAAAGGAATATTCCTAAAATAAAAGGTGACTAAACAGTAAAAAGTGAAAGGATGGTAAAAGTATGAGGCAATTTTGAACCAAATAAAACTAGGGTGTAAATTTAATACCAAACAAAATTAAATTCAAGGCAAAATATCATAGAGGGGGATGTTTCTTAAAAGAAAACAAAATCAGAGGAGGGGTGGAGACGAAAGAGGGCGAACCCCATGAGGGAAGCCCCAGCTGTGGGAAGCTTGTCTGGTTGGGGGAGAGACCCTCCAGCCCCACACCAAGCTCACCAGCCCAGAGTTCCTTTGCCGGGAAGAGGAGTTCTAATATAGCCGGCAGTAAATTAGTGAGGACTCTCTTTGCCCACCTCAGTGAGGCTGAGGGCGGCTAGAGTATCAGTGGGGCCGGCGCAGGGCTCGCTCGCCGTTAAGCACTCACCTGGTTCCTGGTGGAGGGAGTAGCTGTGTGAGCCGGGCCCAGGAGCCTGTGGGGATGGACAGAACTGAGCGCCTTTGGTGCAAAAGCTGGAGGTTCTTGGACTGTTGTTCCCCTGGTGTGGAGCTTGCATGTGAGTGGTGTACAGGAGGGCGCCATTTTGTCAGGGTTGGGCCCTCCCACAGAGGGTCAGGTCCGGGACCTCATTGGTCTGGTGGAATTGGCGCAGAAGAGCGTGTGTGCATGTGTGCGTGCGTGCGCATGCGGCCTCAGATCCCGGCCCTCTGCACGGCTTGTGCTGCGTTGCCAGGGAAACGCCCAGTGGGCGTGCCCGGGCTCCAACAGGCTGCTCACTGAGACGCAGGGGTGCGCGAGCCCCCTCGGGTCGCCACTCTCCAGCACTGCGCTTGCAGAGTTGCCAGGCTGGTGATTGGTTGTCGGGTTGCTCGGCCTCATCTGCGAGCGGCTGATTGGGACAGGCTGAGACTGGGAGTTTTCCTGGGAGTGTTGGGCCGTGAGCTGTGTTCCTGCGTGATCCAGCCAGGGCTCTCCTGGTGATCTATCTAATACATCAAAGCAATCCCAGAGCGACAGCCAGAATGAGGAAACAAAGAAACATGTCCCAAGTAAAAGATCAGAAGAAACTTCTAGAAATGGAACTAAATGAAACAGAGGGATCCAACCTTTCAGAGACAGAGTTCAGAACATTGATGATAAGAATGTTTAACAAACTTAGTGAGGACATAAGGAAGGATAGAGAAATCATAAAAACAACCAGTTAGAATTAAAGAATACAATAACTGAAATGAAGAACACATTGGAAGGAATCACAAGTAGAGTAGATGAAGCACAGAATCGGATCAGTGATTTGGAAGACAAAATAGCAGAAATCACCCAGTTGGAACAACAAAAGACCAAAGAATAAAAAACAATGAAAATAGTTTAAGAGCCCTATGGGACAAGATGAAGTGCAACAATTTTTGCATTCATACGAATACCAGAAGAAGAGAAGAAGCAAGGAGTCAAGAATGTATTTGAAAAAATAATGACTGGAAACTTCCCTACCCTGGTGAAGGAAATCAACATATATGCCCAGGAAGTGCAGAGGGTTCCAAACAAGCTGAACCCAAACAGGTCCACACCAAGACACATCATAGTTAAAATGGCAAAGGTTCAAGACAGAGACAGAATCCTAAAAGCAGCAAGAGACAGACAGCAGGTTACATACAAAGGAACTCCTATTAGACTAACAGCTGACTTGTCTACAGAAACTCTGCAGGCCAGAAGGGAGTGGCAGGAGATATTCAAAGTGACACAAAATAAAGGCCTACAACCAAGATGGCGCTACCCAGCACGGCTATCACTTAAAATTGAAGGAGAAATAAAGAGCTTCTCAGAAAAGAATAAGCTTAAGGAATTCATTACCACCAAGCCAGCATTGCAAGAAATGTTAAAAGGGCTTTTTTAAACAAAAGAAAGGGGTAAACAAGCTAACCCAGGAAGACCAGGAATACAAATAACAAAATGACAATACATATGCACCTATCAAGAATCATTTTAAATGTGAATGGACTAAATGCTCCAATCAAAAATCAGAGAGTGGCTGAGTGGATAAGAAAATAGACCCATGCATATGCTGTTTACAAATGGAAAAAGATATTTCATGCAAATGGAAATGAGAAAAAAAAAAGCTGGAGTAGCAGTACTTATTTTGGACAAAATAGACTTTAAAATGACTACATAAAAGACAAAGAAGGCCACTATAACCCTAATAAACATCTATGCATCAACATAGGAACTCTTAATTACATATAACAGATTTTGACAGACATAAAGACAGAGATCAACAGTAACACTATCATAGTAGGGGACTTCAACACCCCATTGTCACCAATGGATAGACCCTTTAGACAGAAAATCAACACAGAAAGAGTGGCCTTAAATGACATTTTAGACCAGCTGGACTTCGTCGATATTTTTAGAGCATTTCACCCTGAAAAAACAGAATATACATTCTTCTCAAGTTCACATGGGACATTTTCCAAGATAGACCACATTAGGCCACAAAACAAGTCTCAGTAAATTTAAGAAGATTGAAATCATAACAAGCAGGTATAAAGGAAAAACTGATGGTTGCTCGCTGGGAGGGAGTGGGGCTGAGGGAGAGGGGAAAGGTTTTGGACAGCATATGTGGGTGACTATAATGTTGCTGCAGGGATATGGGGGGCAGTTCTGGGAATGTAATTGATAATGTTGTGAAGAGACTATTACGTTAAGTGAAATAAGTCAGTCGGAGAAAGAGAAATACCATATGATCTCACTTATATGTGGAATCTGAAAAACTGAATGAACGAGCAAAGTAAACAGACTCATAGATATAGAGGAAAAACTGAGGATTGCTAGTTGGGAAGGGGGTGGGGATAAGAGAGAAGGGAAAGGGATTAGACAGCATAAATAGACAACTACAATATTGCCACAGGGATATGAAACACAGTTCGGGGAATATAATAATGTTCTAAATATTTTGTGGCGTGTCCGATAGTCACATGTATTGTTAGGGAGACCACTTCACGGATGGAGTAGAGGCTTGATCACTGCCCTGTACATCTGAAGCTGATGATATATAATATTGTATGCCAACTGTAACTGAATATATAGATAATCACGGGATGTGGCGTATACTGTGGAAGGGAATCAAAGGAATTGTAATAGAAAATTATGATATGGGGGGGAGTGGGGTCACTTTGAGGGGTAAAAAGTATAACTATTCCATTGCGTTGTATACCTGAAACTAATTTTTTTTAAAAGTTTATTTCACAATAAAAGATTTTTTAAAAATACACATATGAAAACAAGAAAACAGAAAAATGAGAACAAAATCAGAATGATATAACAATTATGAACATATATACACTAAAACCTTGGATTGCGTGGAACTTCGTTTGCGAGTGTTATGCAAGACAAGCAAACATTTCTGTTAGGTTGGTGCAAAAATAATAGCAAAACCGGCTATTATTTTTGCATCAACCTAATAAGACATTTTAACTTGGTAAACGAGCGATGTCTTCCAATATGAGTAACTTGTTTCTGGAACAAATTATGCTTGCAAACCGAGTTATTACTGTATCTTTAAAAACATAACTTCAGGATATAAAATGCAATAGCATAACTACAGAGAGAAACACATAAAAATTTTAGTTAGAAACTTTTTGCAACCACCCAAGAGAACAAGCAAACAAACAATAAGCAGTGACAGAGAATATTCAAATGGCATGATTTATAAACGTGAAATAATAATCATATGGAAAGTGAGAAGAACTCTACAACATCAACCAATAAGTGGAGAAAAATACATTTTTTTTTAGTACACACAGAACATTTAGACAATTTACCATTTACCAGATCACAAATAGAGCCTCAATACAGTCACCAAAAGTTACTATTATACATATTATTATCTTGACACAATGGATTAGAATGATAAATTATTAATAAAATAGCTTTAAAGCCCTGTACATCTGGAAAATAAATGGCATAATACTAAATAATCCCTGAATTAAAAAGAAAATATATGGAAAGAGAACTGATTCTGGGTGGTGAACACACAATGTGATATATAGATGATGTATTGCAAAATTGTACACCTGAAACCTATGTAACTTTACTAACAATTGTCACCCCAATAAACTTTAATTTAAGAAAGAAAGAAAATATAGAGGAAATTATAAAAACTTGGAATTAAGTGATAATGAGAAAAGTGCATGCCAGAATTTAAGAAACACAGTTAAAGAAGACTTAACAATAAAATTTATAACTCTGAACACATTTATCAGAAAAAAAATAACCATTGAAAACAAATGAGCTAATGTTTTAATTTGAGTTGAAAGAATGAACAATAGACCAAATACAAAGGTGGGGCTGTATTAGCCTCCATCAAAATCTGACCAAGAGGGGAAAGGATACAAATATACAAAATTCAGAATTTATAAAAATACAGTTCAATGCCCCGCCTGAGCTGAGCTGCTGCTAAGCTGCCAACAGGTGGCAGGAATGGCTCAGCTAAAAAAAACAATATTAAAAAAAATAAAGACACAAAGATTAAAATAGTTACAAAAAGAGTATTATGAATAATTATTCACTAATAAAATAAAACCAAGACAAAATATATGAAAAATTTATTTAAATATTTAAAATTTATAGAACAATATAAAACTGACTCAAGAAAAATTAGAAAATTTGAACAAATCAATAAGAAATCAAAGCCATTAACAACAAAAAAAGGACATACATCCCTATTTCTAAGAAGGAAAACCAGCCTTAGCAAGGTCCTCCTATCTAGAACAAGAAAAGCAGAGAAAGAGTAAAAACTATCCAACTCATATTGGATTAGTATTAGATTAATTCCAAACCCTACTAAGAATAGAATAAAAGAACATCTCTTTTTCACTTATAGATCCCAAAATCTTAAACAAAATATAAGCCCAATCAAATTCAACAAAATACAAAAAAACATAATAGGTCATGATTAACATTTATCTCTGTAATTTAAAAATCATCTGAAATAGAATCATTGAATATAATTTATACACTAGACCAAAGGACAAAAATCAAATGATTTCTCAATAGATTTTCTTAAAAATATTTGATAAAAATTCCACATATATATATGATTAAAAAAAAACCCTCAGAAAAAAATAGGAATAAAAAAGAACTCCCTTCACTTAAAAATGGATCTATACCCAAAATGTACCTGATCCATAAGCATCATACTTAGTGGGAAAGATCAGAAATTAGATAGAGTGTTTACCAATACCATTTCTGGGCATTCTGGCTAATGCTACACAAGACTTGTAATAATAACAGCAACAACAATAAGAGATTGAAAGAAGTTAATAGAAGTGATAAAACTGCTATTGTTTGCAAATTATATGCTCATCTATATGAGGAGTGCCAATAGATTCAAAGACAAATTATAAGATATAGAAAGAGTTCAGCAATGGACCCGAATACAAGCTTAATCTACATAAATCAGCATTTCTGCAGACCTCTAATAACTATCTAGAAAATAGAAAATAAGATTATTCACAGTAACAGCAAAACCTATAACATATCTAAGAAATAAGCTAATAAAGAATGCACATGCTTCAAAGACATAAATTTAAAACTACTACATTTTTTAAAGCTTATAAGATATCAAGATGATGAATAAATGGAGAACTGTACTTCTTCTGAAATTAATCTATAAAGTCAATGCAATCCAATTAAAATGTCAGTTAAATTGTTTCAGAAATTTGACAAATAATTCTACAATTTATTTGGAAATATAAGGATGCCAACTACCAAACATCAATTGAAAAATACAGTGAACCACATCACTAGTAATCAGGGAAAGAAAATCAAATCATAATAAGATGCCATTTCACACCGATTAGGATATTTATCATTTGAAAAAAAAGGAAAACACTGTTGTTGGCAAGGATGTGGAGAAATTGGGATCTTATTGATTGCTGATGGGAAAGTAAAATGGTTCAGCTGCTGTAGAAAACATTTTGGCATTTCCTCAAAAGTTAAAGATAGAGTTACCATATGATCCAACAATTGCACTTCTAGGTATATACCCAAGAGCATTGAAAGTAGAGACTTTAATTGTACTTGTACACCTATGTTCATAGCAGCATTGTTCACAATAGCCAAAAGGTAGAAACAATCCAAGTCTGTCACAGGTAAAATGGCTAAACAAAATGACTGTAAAATATGAATGAAAAACATTAGAGAAGACTTGAATGATGTTTTCTTTTCTTTTTCATTTTTCCTCTTTTTGTATATATATATTTCAGGTTCACAAAACAACATAATGATTAGACATTTATATCCCTCACAGAGTGATAACACCCTCCCCAGTCTACTATCCCTCTGACATTCTATATAGCTGTTACAGTACCATTGACTATATTCCCTATGCTGTACTTTATCCCATGACGGAGGTAGATCCCTTATTGGTCCCACCTTTCCTCCTCATTTTAGGCTGCTCTAAGAACAGAGTGAAGTGGGCAAGAAATGGAACAGTGACTCTGCTAAGCATATTGGAAAGGCAGGTAGGGACCTCTTTCCAGATGTCTACATGGTAGAATGTCCATTCTCAAACTGGAGGGGCCCAAACTCCCCTGCAATCCTGGTAAACAGAATTTCAGAGCAAGAGAAGCCCTGTGCTGGGAGGAATCACACTGTGCTGAATGACTGCTCCCAGTCCAAGCAAAATTAGGAAGAGGAGGAAAGTTAACTTCACACTATCTCCCAGCACCCTTTCTCCTTCTTGCTCTTCTTGGTCTTTCTCATCTGTGTCCTTTTCACACTCATTCACTCTTTCACCAAAGACTCATTGAGCTCTTCCTATATGCCAGACACGAAGTCAGGCATCCAAAGCTCTGAGGAAAGCAAGGATTTAGGCATCAACCCAGAGGACTGGAAGTGTAACATACTTCTTCTCCCAACTTCTTTCAGGAGGGTTTGTGTTTTAAGAGACGTCAGTGAGAAGGCAATGCTTAATCCAAAGGCTATCATTTCTCTAATAGAGAATTTTCAGATATTCCTATTTATTTGAAAACAGGAAATACTTTGACCAACAGAAACCTTTCCATTATTCCTCAAATCAACAATAGTGAGCACTGCAGCTCAAAATATGCCTCCAAAGGACATTTACTCATTTCACTATGTAAAGCAGTGATTTCCACAGTGGGATGTGCCAGAAGACCTATGTGGTACAAAAAAAAGAATATGAGAATTTCTAACCCTTTAGAATTATCTCAACTTATAAATTTCCTATTTTCTGTATCAGATTTATAACATATATATCAGTAAAATGTTCATGTGTAGAATTTATGAATAAATACATAGGCAAGAACTGGGATTTATGCTCAAAAATGTTTTACTGATAGGGAAACATGGTGAAAAATTTTGGAGACTCCTGATGTTACAAGCAGTCCATTGTGTTATGCCAAAAACCAGTCTTGGTAACCACAGTCTTGGCAAGTACCTGGGATGTTAGGGTCTGTGTCCCCAAACCAAAATCCAGCTACATCATTTCATCCTAGTCAGAGGGAAATTCATTCTCTACACAGAGGGAAATTATGGTAGAACAATGAAAGGAAATGAGGGAGTCAGAAACTGAGATGGGAGGGCGAGTTGTGTCTTCCAGGTCACTGGCTCATTCATTGGTAACATTCCAGGATCTAAATATAGAAGCATCTGCAATTTGCCTCCTGGAGCAGAGACTTGGATGAGCCCCAGGACAGGCCCTCACAGACTGGTGGCTGTGATGACAGCACTGGCCTCCTCAGGTAACCTTAGCAGAAAATGGCCAGAAGTCAAAGCAGAGATGCCTACAAAGCCAGGGTCCTTGCGGTAAAATAAGAGACCCTGGAATAAGCAGGGACCTTAGCTCTTCAACCAGAGAGCTGGCTCTTAACTCTTGGTTCAGAGACTGGCAACTGTATGGAGAAAGGAAAGAAGGCTGAAAAAAAGAGTTCAAAAATCAGAGGGAATCTCCATTCTCAATGATTTCTTCAGGACAACGTGACTGTTTAACACCATTTTTCATTTCTTATCTATGAATTTTCCATTGGGCTCTCTGAGCCTGGCACATATTAGGTATTCAAAAATACTACAGAAGAGAAAAAAAGAGAGTGTATCAGTGCGAGTCCTTGATCTGGGCTCTCAAGAGAAATTAATTTCTAATCAGTTTCCCAGGCTGGAGATTGTTAATCAGGAACAAAGGGAGGGTCTGGCTAAATCCTGGAAGCATCTTTGGGCATCTTCTTCGTGAAAATCGAAGATGAAGGAAGGGGAAAGAAATCACAATCCTCCACCTCCCTTTCTTGATGCAAAGAGAAGTGAGCGAGGAAATAGAGCAGGAGGGATGGGAGAAGAGCTCTTGCCCTTACGGAAGTAAAGGGACAGAATTCAAGAAGCCCAAAGAGAAGCAGGCGCTCATAAGCAGGGATTTCTTTTCCTTCTTCCTCACCTGTTTTCTTGTCTCCCAAGTCTCCAATTCATTCTTCATTCCTTCCAGACCTGCCCTTCACTTTTACCTTGCCCATTTCCCAAAGGGATTTTGAAAATAGATGCTTACATAAATTGATGTTAATTGCTAACCATTTAGATGAACTAGGTATCTCATCCTCTCCCTCCCTTTATTCTCCATGTAAAGAAATGAAATATCCCCAGTCAAGATGGACAGTGAGTTCAAGCTTGATAACTTCCAATATTCCAAACACATACAAATGAAGTACAAAGTGAAAACAAAAATTTACATAACCAGGCTCAAATATGAGACATGCATCCGTATTGATCAGAAATAGGATACAAACAAAAACATGAGCCTGAATGGAGCATGAGCTTGCCTGGCTCTGGACCCAGGAACAGGGAATGGAGACTGGGAGTTCAGCTCCTGGGTATAAAAAGGGCTTAAAATACTTCACACAGGCGCGACTGAGGACAATGGGGGCAAGGGGAGGGGTTGCCCCGGCGGCCCCGTGGCATGGCAAAAACAGCGCGCTGAGCCTACACCTGAGCTTGGCTGCAGGGACTGTTAGCTCAAGGTGGACTTGGCCCGGCCCCGCCATAATGGAGCAGTCGCAACCTCCAGCGCAGGCATACTTCTGACCGGGTGTTGTCCTCTAGTCGCTTGGTCATCATGTCGCTACCCTGGCAGTCTTTGCATCTGTACTGGCTGGGGCCCCAAGTGTCTCCAGCTTCTGGCGAGTATGGTAGAAGCTGCCAGGAAATCTCCCGTGAGAGACTCCCTGGAGCCCACTTATCAGCAGCTTCAGAAAATAAAACTGGACAAGAGTCCTTCTGTGGTCCTGTCTGTGGTTAGGCAGAAACTCTTGACAGCTGGCCATCATGAGGCCTCTGTGATTGTCTTAGAAGCCATTCTGTAGATTGGCACCTGTAGCCTGAAACTAAGAGGTCTGTTTTCTCTGCCATGAGCAGTGCTTACTGGTCTCTTGGAAACACAGGGAAGAGCACTGGGTAAAGGCAGCAGGACTTGGATATAGCCAAGAGGCTAGGTGACCAGACAGGAGAATGCCCAACTCATAGGAATCTAGGCTCTGCAAGTAAAAGGATAGAAAAAGATATTTCATGAAAATTGAAATGAAAAGAAAAAAGCTGGGTAGCAGCACTTATCCCACACAAAATAGATTTTAAAGTTTATAACAAGAGACAAAGAAGGATCCAGCAATTCCTCTTCTGGGTATTTATCTGAAGAAAACCAAAACACTAATTCAAAAAGACATGTGCACCCATAGTTCATTGCAGCAATATTTACAATAGTCAAGATATGGAAGCAACCTAAGTAAGTGTGCATTAATAGATGAATGGATAAAGAAGAAATGGTACATATATACAATGGAATATTATCCAGCCATAAAAAAAGAATAAAATCTTGCCATCTGCAACAACATAGGTGGACCTACAGGGTATTTTGCTAAGTTAAATAAGTCAGACAGGAAAAGATATATAACATATGATCTCACTTATATGTGGAATCTAAATAACAAAATAAGAAACAAACAAAATAGAAACAGACTTATAGATACAGAGAACAAACTGATGGTTGCCAGAGGAGAGGGAGGTTGGGGAGCTAGGTGAAAAAGGTGAAGAGATCAAGAAAATACAAATTGGTAGTTACAAAAATAGTCACGGGGATGTAAAGTACGGCATACAGAATATAATCAATAATGTTGAAACAACTGTAGTGGCAGGTGGGTACTAAACTAATCAAGGGGGTCTGCATGAATTATATAAATGTCTAACCACTATGCTGTATACCTGAAGCCAATATAAAAATAATATCGAATGTCAACTGTAACTGAAAAAAATAAATTAATAATTTAAAAAAATACTTCACACAAACCAGGGGGTTGGAGCCAGGAATTTTGCCACCTTGCTCCCCTCCCAAATGGAAAAAAGAGTCTATAAACTACCACTGACAAATGCTGTCCAAGGGTACTTCACTTTGTAAGCTGCAGCCCAGAGACATGGAAGGCCAGAGACAACCTCATACTAGGTACTGGTATCTGTGACAACCACCATTACCTGCAGGGGAACTCTGAGTTCTTATAAGACCTAGCTCTGGAACAGAGACCAAGTAAGCTGTGAGGAGGTAACTGCACACCACTAGAAAAGAAGGGGTGAGGAAAAAGAGAGAAGGGAAAGAAAATGGAAAGAAATTAAGCCTTTCACTCAAAATATTTTGTTTACAGAAAACTTGATAAAGTTATGTACAAATATAGCTTCTTTAGTATTGTGAATGAGATTTTCTTCTAATAATGTTTGTGATTGGCTATTGTGTCATGTAGGAATGTTATTGATTTTGTATGTTGATTTGGAATGCAGGAAACATGTTAAAATTTTTATTAACTGTAGATTTCTCTTGGATTTTTGATGTGGACAATCATATCAACTAGAAATAAAGAGAGATTTATATATTTCTTTCCAATCCTTTACTATTTATTTATTTATTTATTTATTGGTTTATTGCATTGGCTACAGAATCAATGATAATTGTTCTTGTCTTATTCCGGTCTTTAATAGGAATACTGCTACAATTTCATCATATTGTTTGCTGTAGGTCTTTTAGAAGTATCCTTGATCAGATTAAGAAAATTTCTGGGGCCGGCCAAGTGGCTCAGTTGGGTAAGAGTTGGCTTAGAGCATGTACTCTGAGCAACAGGGCCACCGATTTGATTCCCACATGGGCCAGTGATGCTGCACCCAAGCTGAACTGTTGCTGAGCTGCCAACAGGTGGCAGGAGGGCTAAACTGGTGTAACAAGATTGCCTGTTCAATGGTGGGCTACTCCCACCCTCAACTAAGACTGAACTTGGCACCTTGAGCTGAGCTGCCGCCCGGATGGCTCAGTGGATAAGGCGTGCACTCTTAACAACAAGGCTGCTGGGTTCGACTCCCACATGGGATGGTGGCTATGCCCACCCGCAACTAAGTTTGAACACAGCACCTTGAGCTTAGAGGCCACGAGCTGCCAAGGGGAACGAGATGGTGACTGGCGCCCTCCACAATGAAGATTGAAAAACAACAACTCAACTGGTCCCCTTCCCCAATTCCCCAACACTGTTCCCCTCCCCCAATTCCCCAATAAAATCTTTGAAAAAAAAAAAGAAAAAGAAAAAGAAAATTTCTGTCTCCCTCCTGTCTAATAGTAATCTACTAAGATGGTATTTTTTTGTTTTGTTTTGTTTTTTGTTTACCTTGAAAGAGTATTGAAGATTATCAAATGCACTTTTGCATCTATTTGAGAGCTTGCAGAAAAACAAAATAGAAGGAGCTTGGCTGGATCCCTGAGTCACCACTTGGAAGTGAGCTGTCCAATGGCATAACCCAACCCCATCAACACACATTTTTATGTTGATAAGGCACTGAGATTTGTTGTTACAGTGACTAGTGTTAGTTAGAATGCCTAGATAGCTCTGACTAACGTATGGTCCAAACTGAAATCCAGCCCAAGAAGCCAAAAAGGTGAGATTTTTCTGATCATTTGAAATAAGAGTAAGTGAAAGTAATTTCTTATATATTATTCAGGGTCACTCCAACACACAGAATGGCTTTTTTTTTTTTTTTAATTGTATTGGAGAATTGGGGGAGGAGAACAGTGTTGGGGAATCAGGGAAGGGGAACAGGCAAGTTGCTGTCCTTTTTGTTCTTCAGTCTAGTTGTGGAGGATATCGCTTCACTGGCCCCCATGTTGGTGTTGCAACCATTGTGCTCTTCCTGGGTGAGGCAGATCAGTTGCCGGTCATTGGGCGGCTGCTCACAGCGGCTCTTGGCAGCTCACATCAGCTGCCGGCCACTCAGGCTGGCTGGCAGCCACTCACTGTAGCCTATGGAAGCCCACTGCCGCAGGGGCTGCAGCCTACGCTGTTCCCAGCTACTCACAGCAGCCCAGCTCCAGGTTGAGCTGTTGTTCACCATCTTAGCTATAGAGGGCGCAGCATCACTGGCTCTCATATGGGATCTGAAATGGGGCCCTGCTGCTCAGAGCTGGCGCTCCAAGCCAACTCTTAACCAACGTGTCACTCGGCCAGCCCCAAAATGGCCTTTTGCCAGAAAATAATGTTTAAAGTCATGTTGGTTTTTCACTATGTGTATAAACCAGTTTCTAACTGGTGAATTAGAGTTCTGTATTACAATAGAGATGAAAATCATATCTGAAGTTAGAGAATTGTCAATGTAATGAACAAGTAATTATTTGCAAGAGTTGGGGGAAGGGATAGTGATAGATTCAGTATTTAGACACTTTCTGAGATGGCCAAAAGATTATTTTTTATATGAATGCTGATTATAGATTTGTTATTAAAATTAATGTCCATATTTTATATACTTCACTGGATACAATTGTGCTAGGTTAGAAATTTTGTCACAAGTAGACTACAAAGTAAAAAGCAAACATTTCTTAAAATAACAAAGCATGTATATAAAAAACACTTTTCAGTGCTGGTTATTGAACATTACAAAAATCATAATTACATAGAAATACATTTCTAAGAAAGGAAAGTGAATAAATGTTAGAAGTGTTTGTGTTATATGAAATTAGCAAATGTTTAGGTCCAAATTCCCTCTGATTTTTATCAACACTGACATTATGTTGAAGGCAATTTGTTAATGTTTCAGTAAGAATCCAAATATCAAGTGGAATGTCCAAATTGCTTAGCTGTTTGTTTGTGCAGTAATTTTTAAACAAAAATGCATTTGTTATCATTTGTTACTTTTTAATGAGCCTGTAGACTCAGTGGAGCCCCCATCAGGAGGGCCTTGGATGAGTAGTTTGGGCATCATAGGGTTTTAGAGCCAGGAGTGACAGCAAAAGTATTTTTGGAGGATGGAGCTTTTATTGAGTGCAGGGTACATGTATTGGAAAAACATCAGTCCTTTCCTTCTGAGTAGGGAAAAACCCAGTTCTCCTGTGTTTCTTCTTTACTTTCACACTACCACCACACTCACAATACTTCTGACACCAGATGTTGGGGGTTCCCCCCACCAAACAACTATCTGTGCCACCAGTTGGATATCCTACAATTGAACTCAGTTCTGACACTATGTACCTGAAGACAGCATCCGATTCCACAGTTTAAGGGTTCAGTCTCATAGGACTGCCTCCACTCACCCACTTCAGATGCCAATCGCAAGTCTAGATCTTCGTCTGTTCTTCTAACAGACCCACTATAAATCAGGTTCCAAAGATCCTGGCTTCAGGTATAATTAACTTGCTAGAGTGGCTCACAGAACTCAGGGAAACACTTACTTATGTTTCCCAGTTTATTAGAGGCTATGATAAAGGATATACATGAACAGCCAGATGAAGAGTTACATAGGGCAAGGTCTAGAAGTGTCTTGAGAGCAGGAGCTTCTGTCCCTGTGGAGTTGAGGGTGCATCATCCATCCAGGATGTGGATGTTTTCACCAAACTGACAGCTCTCCAAACCCCACACCACTGGGATTTTCATTATGTGGGCATGATCAATTATTAACTCTATCTCCAGCCCCTCTGCCCTCACTAGAAAAGTGGGGGTGTGGGAAACTGAAAGTTCGAAGCTTCTAATTATGGCTTGGTCTTTTTGGTGACCAGCCCTCATCCTGAAGTTATCCAGGAGCCCAACCAGAGTCACCCCATTAGAATCAAAGGTGCTCCGGGTGCTCTTATCACAGGAATTTTAAGAGCTCTGTGTCAGGAACTGAGGGCAGGTTAGATATAGATATAGTTATAGATATTGATGATATAGATATATAAATATAGATACATTGTGGCAGGGAGCCCTAGACAAAGGTTTTCCCGGACCCCATGGCCACCAAGACTTCCACATTTAACATTCCCTAATTCCTACCTCACCCGGAACCAGTCAGAAATTAACACAATGCCACATTCCCTAATACAGAATCCCAGCAGCTAACCCGGAAACCTCAGGGTATAAAGCTCCAAGTCCTGTCCAGATTAGGGCTCAGCCTCTGGATATGAATCCGCTGGGCCGGTGCTGGCATCAATAAACACTGCTTACAGCTCTGAGCCTTGGTGTCCCGTCTCTCTGCCCAAGTATCTCACAGCAACATAGATAGGGAAAGAGAGATAGAGAGAGAAAATATATAGCTATATATATATAGATGTAGATATATGTAGGTATTTCTTTGTTGTTGTTATCTCACAATAGATGACATGGGAAGAAACTGGAGGTATCAATAAGACCAGTTTCAGACATTTACAAGGATTCAGAGAGCATGAAGTCCTGGAACAATAGCAGTGGAATTGTAGAAAGACAGAGGAAAGAAATATATTGGGAAACAGAGACAGACAGGAAGTGATGGCTGGATAGAGGAAAAGAAGGAGGAAAAGTAAAGTCTTAAACCTGGATGCGAGGAAGAAGGACAGAAGCCTGATAGGAGTGTTGGGAGGAGGAAGAGAGGTGGTGATGTTGAGATGTTATGCTCATATAGGCTAGGATAGCAGAAAGGTTAGTTTTGGTTGGGAAGCTATGTTTCTATTGTTGTAGAAGCTGAAACATAAACAGTATGTCTGTAAAACAAAGAAAACCCTAGGCCAGCCTGAGAGAAGCTTCCTAGAGACAACTGGTATTCAGGAAAGAGCACAGCGGACGGGATCAGGCAAATCTGTTTCTGAATTCTGGCTCTGCCCTTGTGAGCTGTGTGATCTGGGACAACTAAACTTTCTGGGCTTCAGTTTCCTCCTCTACAAACTGAGATAAAAAATAGGTTGCTAAAAAGAAGTAATTCTTTTTTGTTGATTCTTTAAGATTGTAAGGGCCGAACAGGCATATGAAAAAATGTTCAACCTCACTGGTCATTAGGGAAATGCAAATAAAAACCACAATGAGATACCACCTTTCTCCAGTCAGAATGGCTATCACCAATAAATCAACAAACAACAAGTGCTGGTGGGGCTGTGGGGAAAAGGGGACCCTGCTGCACTGTGGGTGGGATTGTAGATTGGTGCAGCCATTATAGAAGTCAGTATGGAGGTATCTCAAAAAACTGGAAATGGAGCTAACTTTTGACCCAGCAATTCCTCTCCTAGGTATTTATCCTGAAAAACCCAAGACACTTATTCAAAAAAATGTATGCAACCCTATGTTCATAGCAGCACTATTTACAATAGCTAAAACTTGGAAACAACTGAAATGCCCATCAGTAGATGACTGGATTAAGAAACTGTGGTATATTTATACCATGGAGTATTACTCTGCTATAAAGAAGAATGAAATCGTACTATTTGCAACGATATGGATGGACCTAGAGACTATTATGTTAAGTGAAACAAGCCAGTCAGAGAAAGACAAATAACGTATGATCTCACTCATATGTGGAATCTGAAATACTGAATGAATGAGCAAAGTAAACAGAAACTGTCTCATAGATATAGAGGAAAAACAGGGTTGCTAGTTGGGAGGGGCGTGGGGATGAGGGAGAAGGGGAAGGGATTAGACAGCAAAAATAGGCAACTACAATATTGCCACAGGGATATGAAAGACAGTTCAGGGAATATAATTAATAATGTTGTAAATATTTTGTGGGGTGTCAGATGGTCATATGTCTTGTTAGGGAGACCATTTCATGGATGGAGTAGAGGCTTGATCACTGCATTGTACACCTGAAGCTGAGGTTGTATAATATTGTATACCAACTGTAATTAAATATATAGATAGTCACGGGATGTGGATTATAATGTGGAAGGGAGTCAGAGGAAGTGTAATAGATATATATGATATGGGGGGGAGGAGTGGGGTGGCTAAATGGGGGAGGGGGTTTGTCACTTTGAGGGGTAAAAAGTATAACTATTGCACTGTGTTGTACACCTGAAATTAATTTTAAAAATTAATTAATTAATTAATTTAAAAAAAAAAGAAAGAATGAAATTCAGGATATGAAAACAAAGTATTTTTAAACACTAAAGCAAACACACCAAGATAGTAATACTGCTATTTTCCCATTAAACTAAGTTTCTCTCAATTTGAAAAAAAAAAAAAAAAAAAAGATTGTAAGGGCCGGCCAAGTGGCTCAGTTGGTTAAGAGCTCGCTCGAGAGTGCGAGCTCTGAGCAACAGGGTTGACGGTTCAATTCCCGGCCCGAGCTGAGTTGCCACTGAGCTGCACAGGATGGCTCAGCTGAGAAAAAAAAAAGTTTGCTTCCCAAACTTATCTTAGATACAGCTATTCCTGGAATCACAGGAGAAATCGATTTTTAATCCCCTCTCCCTGGGCCATCTGTAAACAAGGATAATATTGTTTACATCTGTAGCTCTTGAGTGTTATATATGCATCAAAATCACTTATGGAACATTTTAAAAACACAGATTCCTGAGTCCTCATCCAAAAACTTGCTGATTTTGTTCTTCCAGGCTAAGATCCATCAGTATCTTTCTAATTGAGAGCCTCTAATCCTTAGCAAAAGCTAAAGAGGCAACTGAACAAAACCATATAGCACAGTTTCTGGTAGATAGTGCTTGCTTAATAAGTGCTGCTGTTTGAGATGGTGGGATGATGATGGGGGTGAGTAGTGGGAGTAAGTGATGGTGATCAGTGGATGGTAACCACCACCAGTGGAGGTGGTCAGTGATAATAGTGGGTGGTAGAAATATTTGTGTTATATGAAATGAACAGAAATGGAACTCTGATGGAAGCCAGGTCCTTGGAGGTCCCTAATTCAGAGAGAAGATTTAGACTTTCCCTGGTAGAGCATGAGGAGGCAGTGAATGTGACTCTTCCAATGGGAATAAGCATTCAATCTTGTTCCCATTAGGGATTTCTTCCCAGACCGAATCAAAGCAGAGGCAATTTTTAAAAAATCAAATTCTCCTATCTTTAGAAGTAAGAAATAAAACTAAAACCACAAACTGCAAAACCATACTATGACTTGTAAAATAGATTAATTGTATAAAACCATGTCTTACAACACAAACTAAGATCAAAATATTTTAACACCAGCTCATACAGACTCATAGTCTCAATAATAAGATCATGGGGAAAATGATTTAACAGTAATTCCATATGAACTCAAGTTCCAGAGATGAGACCACTGACTATTCCGCAATTCACTTGGTTTACAAATTCTGATCAATCCTTGCCCAAACCTCACTTACCAGCCAAAACTAACCTCACACAAAAGCCCACTAACCCCATTATGAGCCAATATTGAGACTCTGTCAAGACGATGTTCCCCCTTTCTCAGCATCTTAAATAAGACTTGCATAAATACCCAGTTTTGCATAATTACTAAGTCTCCCAGTGGTCTTTGTAAGTAGCTTCAATAAAAAAGGTAGACACACATGGCCATTTGTTCTTAGAATGTCAGATTGTTTTATCGAAACAGCCTGTCCAGCATCTGGACTCACTGAATATGGAAAATGGGGACAGAGCATTTCAGAAAAGTCTAAACAGAGATTCTAACTAGAGACTCTAAACATACAAATGTCTTCAACCCTCACCAACTCTCTATGAAATTAAGTAAAATTATTCTTCCTATTTTACGTATGGGAAAATCAAGGTATAGGAATAAATAACTTGCCCAAGATTACATGATGTAACTTCAGAACCTGTACTCTTAACTGCCATCCATTGCTGCCACCTGAGTGCTGGATCTTAACTCCAGAAAATCTGGTTGGTCAGAAATGGTTCAATTTGGACTGGGTGGTGCTGAAGCCCACAGATAACAGAAAGAAGTTAAGGCCTTAGAAAAACAAAACAAAACAGAGAAAATGGTAGGTCACCTCCTATATTAATTTTCTAGGACTGCCATAAGAAACTTGTGGTTATGACAACAGGAGTTTATTCATTCACAGTTCTGGAGGCCAGATGTTTGAAGTCAAATTATCAAAAGGACCATGCTCCCTCTGAAAGTTCTAGAAGAAAACCGTGCCTCTTCTAGCTTCTGATGGCTCTAAGTGTTTCTCGGCTGACTGTAACATTCCTTTAATCTCTGCCCCTGACTTTACATGGCCTTTTCTTCTGTGCCTGTGACTCAAATCTTCCTGTCCTTCCTCTGATGAGGACACTTGTCATTGGATTTAAGGCCCACCCTAAATCCAGGACGATCTCATCTTGTGATCCTTCAGTTAATTACACCTGCAAACATGATTTTTTTTCAACTAAGGTCAAATTCACAGGTTCCAGGGGTTAGAACATGGACAAATCTTTTTGGGGCCACCATTCAACCCACTACACCTTCTGACATACATTATGAGAGTAAGGATGTAGTTCTTGTAATCTGCATAAACCTAGGTCTAAATGTGTCCTGATCCCATCTTGACAAGTCATTGTATTCTTCCCTGCAGAGCTCCTTAATTTTACCTACTTAAGAGAATTTTCCAAGTTATTACCAGCAATAAAAATTAAAAAGTCTTTATCTTTTCTAGAAAACCTCAAAACTTAACAGAGACCAACATGTTGAAAGAAAACAACACATTTTATCATTCTGAAAGCCCTGCTCCCCTTCTGCCTACCTATGCATTCTCCACCAAACCCCATGTCACTTTTTGAGGCTTCCTTTAAACCACCCTCTCACCCACCCCTATGTGCAACCCCATAGAGATAGTTAGCTTTCTGTTGATCTTTACTAATCAGCTGTGTAACTAGGATGCTCACTTCAATTCTCTAAGCCTCTGTTTCCTTCTAGGGGTGTGTGTGTGTGTGTGTGTGTGTGTGTGTGTGTGTGTGTGTGTGTGTGTAGGGGGTGGGGGAAGGTATACAGTTTGACCTTGAAGGTCTCTAAATTCTAGCCATAGCATTGAAGTTGTTCAGCCTGGGAACCACCATCTCCATTGGTCCTCATCCGGTCCTCACTTTCCTGCTCAGTAAATTTTTATTGTCTTCTCAGGCCAACCCTAGTTTGTCCTATTCTCCTGCCTTGAAAGGGCTCTATCCAGGATTTTCTGGGCACACTAGTTAGGGCCTTCTGGGCAACTTCCAGCAGTTGTCAGAATCTGTGGGGCTTCACACTCATGGCAAAAATCTGGAATTGGGGTTTCAGGATCATTTAGCCTGAAGGAAAGATGGAAAGGTCTGGAGGTGCATACAGTGGTGAGAGAAGAGTAAAGGGGGGACTAAAGCACTTCAAATGAAGGCAAATTATCCACTTAACTAGAAATGATCTATGCCTCAGATGCCAAGAGGAATCAGGATACAAACAAGCGCCCTTGATCCCTAGGGCAATAGCAATTTCTTGAGCAAGTCAGGACCCCTAAAGGATGAGTGACTTTAAGAGGTGCCTTATTTTAGGCAAAAAAAAAAAAAAAGTTAAATATAGCTCCTTAGAAATACCTGTATAGATATAATGTCGACTCACATTTGCATAGAGCTTTATAGTTTGCAAAATTTTATCACCATCATATTGGATCTACACAAATCAAATGAGGTGGAAAAGGAAATGTGTTATTATCATTACCACTTGACAGATGAGGAAGCTGGGAGGAGGTGAAGTGAAACAGGTATGACATAGCAAAAAGAACATAAGATTTGGAGCTGAAAAATATGAACTCAAGCCCTGCCTTTCCTACTAACTAAATTTGCAAAAGTAATTGTGTGTACAAGGTCAGACAATTAAATTCGTGAACTTGCCACTGTGTCCTTACATTGGCAACGCTGTACAAACAGCTTGGTACGGTTTCGTAATCGTGGTATATCAGTGTCGCACAGCTATGTTCATATTGACGTGTGGCACTATCTTGCTGAGTGGTGTTCATTATTGTTGTTGCATGTTTTTGTGTGCTGTTGCAAGAATTTCTGAGCTTGAATTGGAGCAATGAACAAATATTAAATTTCTTGTGAAACTTGGCAAGAGTGAAAGTGAAATCAGGGACATGTTAGTCCAAGTTTATGAGAATAATGCCATGAAGAAAACAGCAGTGTACAAATGGATTAAACGTTTTTCTAAGAGGAGAGGGCAACGTTAATGATAAAGAGAAGTCAGGGCAGCCAGAAGAGAGCAGAACAGATGAAAACATTGCAAAAAATTTGTCAAATTGTGCATCAAAATCATTGGCCGACTGTGAGAAGCATAGCAGACCAAGTAAACATCAATAGAGAAACAGTTAGGAAAATCTTAACTGAAAATCTTGGCATGAGAAAGGTGTGTGCAAAACTGGTCCCAAAAGGGGCTGGCCAAGTGGCTCAGTTGGTTAAGATTTAGCTTAAAAGCGCGAGCTCTGAGCAACAGGGCCACTGGTTCGATTTCCAGGTGGGCCAGTGATGCTGTGTCCAAGTTGAGCTGTCATTGAGCTGCCAACAGGTGGCAAGATGGCTCAGCAGGTGTAACAACAAGGTTGCCTGTCCGATGGTGGGCTATGCCCACCAGTAACTAAGACTGAATTCAGCACCTTGAGTTGAGCTGCCACACAGATGGCTCAGTGGATAAAGTGTGAGCTCTTAACAGCAAGGCTGCCGGGTTCAACTCCCACATGGGATGGTGGCTACAGCCACCTGCAATTAAGATTGAACACAGCACCTTGAGCTCAGAGGCCACGAACTGCTGACGGGAATCCAGATGGCGACTGGCACCCTCCACAATGAAGATTGAAGAACAACAACTTGGCTGGTCCCTTCCCCAATTCCCCAACACTGTTCCCCTCCCCAAATTCCCTAATAAAAATCTTTAAAAATAATAATAAATGGTCCAAAAAGTGCTCACTGATGAACAAGTGCAAAGAAGAGTTGAAGTTTCCCAAACCTTTTGGAGAGGCAAGATGATGTGTTGTGCCATGTCATCACTGGTGATGAAACATGGATGTACCAATACAACCTTAAAACAAAGTGTCAACTTGCACAATGGAAGTCAGCCAAGTCTTCAGACTAAAAAATTTCCGTTCGTCCAAATCAAGAGTCAAAACGATGTTGCTAACATATTTTTATATCAAAGGGATTATTCATTATGAGTCTGTACCAACTGGACAAATAGTTAACCAAGTTCATTATTTGGAAGTACTGAAAATGCTGCATGAAAAAGTTAGACAAAAACGACCTGAACTTTTCGCCAACAATTCATGACTCTTGCATCACGACAACGCACCAGCTCACATGCACTATTTGTGAGGGACTTCTTAACCTGTAAACAAATAACTGTATTGGAAGGCCCTCCCTACTAACCTGATCTGGCCCCCAATGACTTATTTCTTTACTTGAAGATAAAGAAAATATTGAAAGGAAGACATTTTGATGACATTCAGGACATCAAGGGTCATACGATGACAGCTCTCATGGCCATTCCAGAAAAAGAATTGCCTTGAAGTGTGGACTAGGCACTGGCATCAGTGCATAGGTCCCCAAGGGGAGACTTCAAAGGCGACCATAGTGATCCTCAACAATGAGATATGTAAAACTCTTTCTAGGATGAGTTCGTGAACTTAATTGTCAGACCTTGTATATATTACTATTTAATAATTAGAAGAATGCCTGTGTTTCTAAGTACTTGGGAAAGGAATGGGCACCCCATTGTTGCCCTCTATGACATAGGTCTCATTCTCTCCGTCTTTCAACAAATTATTTCTCTTTAAGTTAATATACACAAAGTGTGTTGAGTAATGCCTGGCCTGTAGTAAGCATTATATGAATGTTAGCTAGTATTGTTTATTGTTTATCTCTATGACCCCAGAAGTCAGCACAGTGTCTGGCATATGCTGAGCATTCAGTAAATAAATGCTGGTGGAAATGGCAGAGAGATCTTCATCTTCATCCAGTGCAAAAGTCAGACATACATGTATAAACAAATGATGGCAATGCAGCGAGATGGCTGACATGGAAGTGTGTGGCAATGGGGAGTGAAAAACGAAGCAGCTCATTGTGGGAGGAAGGGCAAGGGAAGGGGCATTGAGAAAGTGACTCATGCAGTAGGGCTTAAAGAATGAGAGCAAGTTCATAAGTTAAAAAGAGTGGAATACACAGAAATTTATGAGACACTGAAGAGAGAAATCAAAGAAGATATAAATAAATGGAAATACATACCATATTCATGGATAGGAAAAATTAATATAGTTAAAATGTCCATACTGTCTAAGGCAATATATAGATTCAATGCAATTCCTATCAAACTACCAAGGGTATTTTTCTCAGAAATAGATCATATAATCCTAAAATTTATGTGCAACCACAAAAGACCCCGAATAGCCATGGCTATTCTTGAGAAATAAGAACAAAGTGGGAGGTATCATGTTACTCAACATCAAATCATACTACAAGGCTACAGTAATCAAAACAGTATGGTACTGGCATAAAAACAGACACATAGACCAATGGAACAGAATAGAGAGTCCAGGAATAAACCCATCCATATACGGTCATTTAATCTATGACAACAGAAGCAAGAATTTACACTGGAGTAAAGATAGTCTATTTAATAAATGGTGCTGGGAAAATTGGACTGACACATGGAAAAAAATGAAAATGGACCACCTACTTACACCATACATAAGAATAAATTCAAAACGGATTAAAGACTTAAATGTAAGACCTGAAACCATAAAACTCCTAGAAGAAAACATAGGGAGTAAATTTGCAGACATTACCCTGAGTACTATTTTTACTGATATATCCTCTTGGGCAAGGGAAGTAAAAGAAAAAATGAACATATGGGATTACATCAAACTTAAAAGTTTTTTCACAGCAAAGGAAATCATCAATAAAACAAAAGGGCAGCCTACTGAATGGGAGAAGATATTTGCCAACGATATATCTGATAAGGGGTTAATATCCAAAATTTATAAAACACTCGTTCAACTCAACACCAAAAAAAGCAAACAACCCAATTAAAAAATGGGCAGAGGATATGAAGAGGCATTTCTCTACAGAGGACATACAGATGGCCAACAGGCATATGAAAAAAATGTTCAACCTCACTAATCATCAGAGAAATGCAAATAAAAACCACAATGAGATACCACCTCACCCCAGTCAGAATGGCTATCATCAATAAATCAACAAACAACAAGTGCTGGCGAGATTGTGGAGAAAAGGGAACCCTGGTGCACTGTTGGTGGGACAGCAAATTGGACAGCCATTATGGAAATGAGTATGAGGGTATCTCAAAAAACTGGAAATGGAACTACCATATGACCCAGCAATTCCACTCTTGGGTATCTACCCAGAAGAATCCAAGACACTAATTTGCAAAAATATATGCACCCCTATGTTTATTGCAGCGCTATTTACAATAGCCAAGACATGGAAACAACCAAAATGCCCATCGGTAGACACCTGGCTTAAGAAACTGTGGTATATTTATACAATGGAGTATTACTCCGTTATAAAGAAGAATGAAATCGTACCATTTGTAACGATATGGATGGACCTAGAGACTATTAGGTTAAGTGAAATAAGTCAGTCAGAGAAAGACAAATACTCTTTGATCTCACTTATCTGTGGAATCTGAAAACTAAATGAACGAGCAAAGTAAACAGAAACACTCGCATAGATATAGAGGAAAACTGATGGTTGCTAGTTGGGAGGGGGATAGGGATGAGGGAGAAGGGGAAGGGATTAGACAGCATAAATAGGGAACTACAATATTGCCACAGGGATATGAAAGACAGTTCGGGGAATATAATTAATAATGTAAATATTTAATGGGTGTCAGATGGTCACATGTCTTGTTAGGGAGACCAATTCATGGATGGAGTAGAGGCTTGATCACTGCACTGTACACCTGAAGCTGATGTTGTATAATATTGTATGCCAACTGTAATTGAATACATAGATTGTCACGGATGTGGAGTATACTGTGGAAGGTATCAAAGGAATTGTAATAGATATGTATGATATGCGGGGGTAGTGGGATGGCGAATTGGGGGAAAGGGGTTGTCACTTTGAGGGGTAAAAATTATAATTATTGCACTGTTTTGTACACCTGAAACTAATTTTTTTAAAATGTTTATTTCACAATAAAAGAATTAAAAAAAATAAAGAGTGGAGTACAGACATCTTAAGCAGGGAATGAAGTGTATAAAAAGAAATTCCCGGGCCAGCCGAGTGGCGCGGTGGTTAAGCACTGGCTTGGGAAGCCAGAGGCCCCGGTTTGGGTCCCACATATGAGGGCCAGTGACACTGCCTTCAAAAAAAAAAAAGCTAAAAAAAACAAATCCCTGGTTATAATATAGCAACATGTACTCAGAGAAGAAATAATTCAGTATGTCTGAAATGTAGTGTGAGGGGTATCATGATAGAAGAGGTTGGGGCAGGTGGCCAGAGCCAGATGTGAACAGCTATGAATATCAGGGTAATAAATTTGGGGTTTTAATCTCCAGCAGTAAGAGAGAACCAGTGAAAGGATTTTAATCCAAAAAAATGAATATTTGTGTTGCAGAAAAATTAATCTGGGGTAATCATCAGCATGGATTTAAAGGAATAAGACTGGAAGCAGAGGGGTCAGTCAGGAAAACTACATTCTTAGTCCAGGTAAAATATAAGCGATTAGGCTAAGATTGTGACCATTGAGGACACAGATTAAAAATTTTTCTAGGGGGACTGGCTGAGTGGCGAATTGCTTAGGAGTTGACTTGGGGCGCCAGCTCTGAGCAGATCCCACATATAAGGGCCAGTGACACTGTATCCTCTACAGCTAAGATGGTGAACAACAGCTCGACCTGGAGATGGGCTGCAGTGAGTCACCAGCCACGGCGTAGACTGTAGTGGGGCTGGTTGGCAGCTGGCATGTACTTTTGTGAACTGCCATGAGCTGCCGTGAGTGGGTGTCCAATGGACAGTGAGTGACTGCCTCACCTGGGAAGAGTGCAATGATAATACCAACATGGGCCAGTGAAGCGGCATCCTCCACAACTAGACTAAAGAACAAAAGGACAGCAGCAACTTGTCTGTTCCCCTTCCCCGATTCCCCAAAGCTGTTCCTGTCCCCCAATTCCCCAATAAAATCTTAAACAAACAAACAAACAAAACCCTTTCTAGGAAATGTCATCAGAGGATTTGGACATGTCAGGGGAAAGAAAAAAAGGGGCAAAGATGGTGCTGAGGCTTCAAGCTTAAGTGGTCAGTGCTGAGATTTTAAGCTTGAGTTAACTCATAGCTCACCATGGGATTTCTGGTCAAGATGGTGGAATAGGTAAATGTTGTGCTCATCTCCTCTCAGGACCACATCAGTCACAACTAAAATACAGAACACCCATCGAGAATCACCTGAAATCTAGCTGAATCAAAGCCCTACAACTACAGACCTACAGAAGAAGCCAGCTCATGACTGGTAGAAGAGGCTGAGACATGGAACAGGCTGGTCCCACATCTGCATGTGACCATTAAAAATTGGGAGGACTGTCTTGGCTGTGGAGGTCCCCTGCCACCCCCAGAGGAGTGAGAAGTCCCGGCCCTACACTAGGCTCCCCAGCCCAGGGTTCCAGTGCTGGGAAGAGAAGTCCCCATAACTTTTGGCTGTGAAAAGCAGCAGAGATTGTGGATGAGTAAGCTGAAGGGTGGCTGTAGTTCTAGGTGCTCCTCTGAAAGGGACTGTGCATGGACTTACTTGCTAATGGACTCACTTGCTCTGAGCTCCAGAGCTGAGGCATCAACTCGAAAGACATCAGGGACATACAGGGAGAAACTGAGCTGTCTAGCTTCAGGATGAGGGCTGGAGGGGAAGCTTTCTCCCAAAGGGAGGAGCTGGCAGAAGTCATTGTTTCTTTGTTGAGCACTCCCCCTCCCTGTGTTCAGACACAGGTCAGCCACCATATCTGAATCTCCATCAAATTGGCTATCACCTTTTGTCTGCCCCATTCTAGTGATTCCCTGAGACCCACCCCACCCAACTTTCAGGCACACCCAAATTGCTTCCAGTGACTTTCGTACAAAAAAAAAACACCTGTCTTAGCTCATACTGCGAACTTTCCTAAAATCTCTCAAAGGTTCACATAATCCAAACAAGTAGCATCTAACTTCAGCATGTCTTGCACCTCTGGCTGACCAGCTCTAAGCCTGGCACTAGCAACAGCCAGCCTCAGTTTGTGGACTGGCCTCTTGAGGAATCTCCATGCCCACTGTGGGTGAGTGCCTTCTGAGGATTGCTTTGTGGCTCATACTAGGGTCACCGGACAGGACACAGGCTGCACCTAAACTTGGCCTGCCGAAGGTCCCCTCCCAGGAGGCCCCAGGGCTAGTATGCCTGGTGGCCAGCTTTGGATCAAGCCAGAGCATCACCCAGACACCTCCAAAGATAACACACCCAAAGTGCAGACTGGGCAGGCACCAAAGACCCCCTCATTCTGTAGGGTCAGTCCTTGCATGCTAGCTCCTCCACTGTAGTCACATTCAGTCTTCACAACCAGTTATCCCAAGGGTCAATCCCTTCAATTGACATGCAAACAGTAACCAAGGCTCAACTACAATAGGAGGGCATACACAACCCATACAAGTGATACACCTGGAGCACTTGGCTTTGGTGACCAGGGAGACTGCATCACTGGGTACCACAGGACCTACCACTAGACAATGACACTCTACTAAGACCAGGAGGCATAGTAGCCCTACCTAATTCATAGAAATAAACACAGGGAGGTAGTTGAAATGGGGAGACAAAGAAACATGTCCCAAATAAAAGAAGAGAACAAAGCTTTAGAAAAAGAACTGAACAAAATGGAGAGAAGCAATCTACCAGATACTGAGTTCAAAACACTGGTTATAAGGATGCTCAGTGATCTCAGGAGAACTTCAACAAAGAGATATCAAACATAAAAGCAGAGCTAGGAAACATAAAAAAGAACCAGTCAGAAATAGAGAATATAGCATTTGAAACAAAGAATATATTAGGGGGAATCAACAATAGATTAGATAAAGCAGAGGGCTGAATAAGCTATGTGGGAGAGAAGGTAGCAGAAAACAATCAGAAGAGCAAAAAGAAAAAAGAACCCCTCAAAATAAGGACAGTTTAAGGGGCCTCTGGGACAACATCAAGCATATCAACATTTGCATCACTGGGGTATCAGAAGGTAAAGAGAGAGAACAAGAAATTGAAAACCTATTTGATGAAATAATGACAGAAAAGTCCCCTAACCTGGTGAAGGAAATAGACATACAAGCCCAGGAAGCAGAGTCCCAAACAAGATGAATCCAAAGAGGTTTACACCAAGACACATCATAATTAAAATGCCAAAGGTTAAAGGCAATGAGACAATCTTAAAAGCAGCAAGAGAAAAGCAGTTAGTTACCTACAAGGGAGCCCCCATAAGACTGGCAGCTGATTTCTCAAAAGAAACTTTGTGCGCTAGAAGGGATTGGCACGAAATATTTAAGTAATAAAAAGCAAGGACTTACAACCAAGATTACTCTACTCAGCGAAGCCATCAGTTAGAATCAAAGGAGAGATAAAGAGCTTCCTAGACAAAATAAAGCTAAAGGAGTCCATCAACACTAAACCAGTATTACAAGAAATGTTAAAGGGTCTTTTTAAAGAAGTAAATAATAGGGCCAGCAGAGTGGCTCAGTTGGTTAAGAGCTCGCTCAAGAGTGTGAGCTGAGCTCTGAGCAACAGCAGTTCTATGCCCAGCCTGAGCTGAGCTGCCACTGAGCTGCCAACAGGTGGCAGGATGGCTCAGCTTTAAAAAAATCGCTCTTGAAGTAAATAATAAAAACTATGAATAAGAAAATATTGCAAAGAAAAAAATTCTCATTGACAAAGGCAAACACATAATAAAAGCAGTGAATCAACCAGCACTAACACTAGTACAAAGATTAAAAGAGAAAAGTAGGAAGATCATGTGTAATTACAACAGCAAATTAAGGGACACACACACACACTCACAAAAGAAGTAATAAGTAATGACAAAAACATGAATGTGGCAAGGGTGACTAAAATTGGTAGTGTCTTTAGAATGTGTTCAAACTTAAGCAAGCATCAATTTAAAATAAACTGCTATAAGCATAGCTTGTTATATATGAAGCATATGATAGCCACAGACCAAATATGTATAATAGATATATAAGAAATAAAGAGAAAAGAATCCAAACACAACACTACAGAAAGTCATCAATTTACAAGAGAAGAGAGCAAGAGAATAAGAAAGGAACAGAGGAGAACTACAAAAACAATCATAAAACAATGAAATGGCAATAACTACATACTTATCAATAATTACTTTAAGTGCTCCAATCTAAAGATGAATGAATAAAGAAATGGTACATTTATTTATTTATTTATTTATTTATTTATTTATTTATTTATTTATTTTTTGAGGGCAGTGTCACTGGCCCTCATATGTGGGACCTGAAAGGGGGCCGCTGGCTTCCCAAGCCAGCGCTTAACCACCACGCCACTCAGCCAGCCCAAGAAATGGTACATTTATACAATGGAATATTACTCGGCCATAAAAAGGAATGAAATCTTACCATTTGCAACAACATGGTTGGACCTAGAGGGTATTTTACTGAGTGAAATAGTCAAATTGAGAAATACAAACACTATATGGGTATTATTCACTTATATGTGGAATTGAAAAAACATAATAAATAAACAGGCAAAATAAAACAAACAAATATTTGGATTTAGATTGTATATCATATTAGTAGGCTGTTTTACTTTACAAACAGCTGCCTTAACAGATAAACCTGGAAATCTCACTGATTTAATAAACTAAATGTTTTTCTTGCTCATACTCTAAATAGTAGCAAGAGGAGAGTGATACTGTTACCGGCCAACTGAGCAGCACCAACCCCCACCACTGAAAAACTTTAATGTTTCCTTTTCTATGAAAATGTTAAGTCTCCTTCCTAGTTCTTTAGTTTCTTAGCTCTTGGGCTTTGATTGCTCTTCTAACCAGTTTGTGAATTTTGGACAGAAGATCCCCCTTGCTTCTTAATTGCTTTGTAAATCAGTTTCTGAATCTGAAACAGTAGAAGTCTCCTACCCCTGCTTCAGATAACTAGTTGAAAGCCTGAGTCTTCCTAATATCCCCCAGGTCAGGAAGCTAAATGTCAAACCCATTCTGTGTCCAGATAACTGATGCCAACTGAGTGATGGACTGAATAACCACAAGTTTCATAAGAACTAACAGATTTATATTTTTGTCCTCATTCAGGAGCCTTGAGGATGCAGGGGATACCCCAACAAACAAAGAAGCCAACACAGTCTTCCAGGTGGAGCCTGAGACCCCTTCCTCTCATCTGAGACCAGCTAGGGAGAGAGTTCCATGAATCCCTATAGGCTGGGACAGCTCTACACCCCTGCCCAGCAGGAAGCAGATACAGAAGAAGAGACCTCCTGTCCCTCTGCTTCCCATAGAAATTTTATGAGGATCACATCTCTCATGGAGAAACTAGGCAGGCAGTTAGAGGAAGGCCTTGGGTCTCTGCATTCCTACACGTCCCACAGAGTGTGACCACCTGGGGGACATCCCCTCTCCACCCAAAACTCCCCTTTGTATTGTAATTACCTACCCCTGCGGGAAGAGCAAATGGACACAAAATATCCAACGAGATCAGACCAGTCACTCACACCTACGCAGTACCTCTTGTCAATCACAGGTGCCAATCAAGTGGTCCTACGCCCAGAAAGAACAGCCCATTCTAGAGAAAAAGGATAAAAACCCCAAGTCCTGGGAAGCCCGTGCTGCTGCTACTGCTGCTACTGCTGCTACTGCTGCTTCTTCCCTGCTCCTTTTTACCGCTTCTTCCCTTTGAGCCTCGCCTTTGCGTGTGGCCCACTCCACACTCTTTGGTATGTAACTTCTAGTAATGGGCTCTTGAGCCATCCTCTAGTACTCAGGCCTACTTTTATTTCTAAATGTATTATCTTTTCTAATAAACTACTTATTCTACTGCTTTACTCTGGTATCTCGTTCAATTCTTTGCTCAAGTTGCCAAAGACCTGGACTTTGCGCTGAGAAAGGCCCACTCTCCGACAACAATATGAGTGTTCCACTCTAGAGATAGGAGTGCCCCTGCCTTCTTCAAACTGACTTTGAACGCAACCTTGGACACCAACATTCAGCCAGCAGATGCTGGAAGAGAAAGTGGAAGATTGAGAGGAAGTTTTATTATCCAAGCCTAGAAGTGGGGTACCTTATTTATGCCCATAGTTACATGACACACATAGCTGCAGGGAAGTCTTTTATTCCTCTAAATTTGTGCCCCAGAGGAATAAAAATGGGTGTATACAGTGGCCAGTCTCTGCCACTGTGGATTCTTAGCACCATCTGGCTGCCTTTGATGCTACCACCCAATCTCACCTCATCTGCTCCCTCCAACCCATTTGAATTGTCAAAAAGAGAAATAGGAGACAGGATGGAACTCTGAAGAACAATAAAATTTAATCTGTGATCCAAGTAGAAAAACAGGCAGTAGAGAAGACTGAGAAGGGAAATCAGAGAACCAAAGACAAAACCCAGGATTATGGAGATCTAAAGATCAAAGGAAGAAGGAGTTCCAAAAGGGAAACAATAACACTTACCCTATCTTCCTGCCTCATCAGATGGGTCTGAGAATTGAATGAGTTGGGAAAAATGAAAATGTTTTCAAAATGATAAACTGCTGCAGCCATGTAGAAAATGACCTCCCATAATCTGTTTCTTGTCACAGTTAAAAACTCTCCTGCAGGGTGGGCCGAGTGGCGCATTGGTTAAGAGCTGGTTTGGGGATGCCAGCAACCCTGGTTCAGATCCCACGTATGAGGGCCAGTGACACTGCCCTCTACAGCTAACAACAGCTCCATCTGGAGCTGGGCTGTGCAAGCCCCGGAGACAGTGTAGGCTGCAGTCCCTGCTGCAGTGGGCTGCCATAGGCTACAGTGAATGGCCGGCATCCAGCGTGAGCAGCCAATAGCCACGGTGAGCGACCATGCAGAGGCCGGCGACTGATCTGCCTCATCTGGGAAGAGCGCAATGATGATACCAACATGGGCCAGTGAAGCAACGTCCTCCGCAACTAGACTGAAGAACAAAAGGACAGCAGCCACTTGTCTGTTCCCCTTCCCTGATTCCCCAGCGCTGCTCCTCTCCCCCAATTCCCCAATGAAATCTTTTTTTAAAAAAAAACTCTCCTGCAACATTCCCAGCCCCTGGAATTGCTAAGTCACACCTTGCTGCTTCCCATTCTTCACTCCCAGCAGACGGAGTAGCAAAGAAGACTGGACAACTAGGGCCTGAAAATTCCCTCATGATTCCACAACCTCAGAAAGAGCTTCTAAAGAGATGTCCCTAAACCTCCAAGACACCATGAGGGCTTGTATCCCGAAGATACAATGTGTCTGGACCCCCCTGGGGAATAGCCATCCCTTGCTCACACTGGACTGGGCTTCACTTGTACTTGAAAAGGAGAAAGAGGAGAGAGAATAAATACAAGAAATCTTTTGTACAGTAGGGCGGCAGGGTGGGAGGGTAGGAGGAATGTTTCAAATGCTTTTCTAAATTTAATTATATGTCATTTTCTGATTGTACTTCATAATTGTGTAATTATCCCCAAGTATTTTTCTTTAAGTAATAGAACTCATAATTACATACTAATTGAAATGTGTAATTTCATCATTAGGATATGTAAATATATAACAGTATGAAGATAAGGTAATTAAAATTCCAGGGATGACTCTACCATAAAAACGTGACATGTTCTTGCTTCTGTCCCAGGGTTCTCTGCTCCAAAAGGCTTTGAATTTCTACTTGAACAAGGAAGACAAGCTCCAACGCCCATGAAACATGTAATGACAAAGTACATTCACCAGCAAACACAGGCCATCAGACAGTGTGATTGCCTGCCACCATCTCTACAATCCTACTCAAAATATTCCCTTGGGATTTCCCACTTTCACACTCCTTCTCATCAGGATGGAAACCTAGAGTTTCGGAATGGCTAATCAGGGCTCTCTGATAACTCTCTCTACCCCGTGTAAATGCGGAGCTCAGAGGGATAGACTGGCCGTGACTCCAGACCCAAGTGATGCACAAAAGGAAAAACATAAATTCTGCCTGTATTAGTTAGGGTTCTCCAGAGAAACAGAACCAATGGGATCTATACAGATAAGAGGGATCTGTACATAAGAGGAAGTTTGTTACAGGAATTGGATCATGCAGTATGGAAGTTGAGAAAACCCACAACCTGCTGTCTGCAAGCTGGAAAACCAGAAAAGCTGGTGGTATAGTTCAATCTGAGTCTGAAGGCCTGAGAATCAGGGCCAAAGGTATATATCCTAGTCTAAGTCTGAAAGACTGGGAACCACGAGCGCTGATGTCAGAGGCAGAAGAAGATGGATATCTCAGCTCAAGCACAGAGAGAAAATTCACCATTCCTCCACATTTTTGCCCTATTCAGGCCCTCAACAGATTGGATGGTGCCCACTCACATTGGTGAGGGTGCTCTTCTTGACTCAGTCTACTGATTCAAATTCTAATCTCTTCCAGAGACACCCTCACAGACACACCCATAAATAATGTATTAGCAGCTGTCTGGGCATCCCCTAGCACAGTCAAGTTGATACATGAAATTAACCATCAGCTCTCCTAGGCCCTAACTCCCTAATCCCTGTGATATCCAGGACCAACCACAGATCAATACCTGAGGTTTCCTTCATGGGTAGAAGCTGCCTATTCTTGGGAGACCCATTGATCAATCAGGATGACTCCGTGAAAGGCTTCAGCCACCTGGACAGCCCCAAAATGAAAGTAGAGAACAGCCTCAGCCACAGCCCAGCTTCCTGCCCCTGGGCTAAAAACCAGGGACATTGACCATGAACAGACCTATCCAACCTGAGATGACACTCAGTATAGGGTGACAGGTGTACTCAGGAGGTAAACTCAAGATGCTAAGAAAGCACAGATGAGAGGGGACGTTTACCTAGACATGGGCAACAGGGAGGCTGTACGGATGGCTTCCTAGAGAAACTGACATCTCAACTGAAGACTGAGGATGAGTGGATGATGAACCTAGTGGAAAAGCCAAAATAGAGAGAGTGTGAGGTAGGAGGGATAACATGTGCCACAGCTGGGAGGTGAGAGCATGGCCAGTTCAACAGGGGGTGTAGACTGTGAAGCAGAGGGTCAGGAGAAACAAAACTAGAGGGGAGATGGGGGCTGGACTGAAGAGCTTTGCAGTCTTATTCAAAGTTTGAACTCTCTTGAAGATGACATTTTTGACAAATTCGGAAAAAGTATAAGTCCAGATGGATAGAAAGATGAACAGATTGATAGATTGATGGAATGATGATAAATGGAAGGTCTTGGATATCACAGCAGGATCTGAAGCAAAACTACAACCCAGAGTCGACCAAGGCTGTGGTGTTTAGCTGAACTCCTGATTTCCTAGATTCAGAAGGCCAAAGCAGAGGCTAAAATCCAAGACCCAGTGCTCTCTCCATGCTGTGTGCTCATCCTCAGAACATAGAGAGGTTCCCCCTCAAGCAAGCTGCTTTGAGATTGAGTTTGTGGCCCTCAGAAATTTAGAGGTACACGGGGCTACAGCCTAGATGTATCAGGGCAGACACTTTCCTGGGAAGTGGGTCACATACTTGCCTCCAGAGTGCAGGCCCTGAACCCTGCCTCTACAGCAGGAGTGTTGAAGTGTGGCTTCAGTGACAGAGAAAAGGAGGGAGGAACCCCTCATTAACAGCTTTGGTGTGGGAGGGAAGTGGAGGGGAGGTTAATGTCAGAAATTGGAAGGAAGGTAAGTACTCGTGGAGCCCCTATCTGAGGGTATTTATTTTAAGCATTTGCTCTGTGTACCAGTCAGATGAGGGTTGAATTGTGACTTGACTAGCTCAGATGCAAACAACTTGTTAAGACCCACTCTAATCACTTAGCCTGAAGAATATTGCAAGTCTTTTTTTCTTTCTTCTGAGATATCTTTATATTAACGTGAAGAATTCAGCCCATGTGCATGCAGAAATCCCCATGGAGATGTTAGCAGCCTTGTTTCACCATGATAGACTGTGGGGTGGGTGAGACATGGGAACAGGGGAATCCTCAGCACAGGTCTCTGTGCCACTCCTGAAAGGATAATGGGGATCTTCTTCCTGACATTTTCTTGGAAGCCTGGAACCTCAGCTACAGTCACTGGGGCCACCAGTGCCAACCCCTGGCCAGATGGCTTAAACCAGACCCTGTTTGTTCAGAAAAGTAGTTTGGCCTCTGCTTAGACATTTTCTTTATGTCTATAATCGGCTGCCTTGTAGACGTACATTAGTAACAGTACAGCATGCATTCAGTTAAATTACATTTTAAATGCCATTATCTACCTCAGAACTCTCTCCCACTAGGTCTGGAAGATGGGGCTGGACAGCTCCCAGCTAAGTCATTACCTGGGGTCTTTTTGGGGAAATTAACAGGTGGGTAGGAGCAGAGTGGGCACAGCTTGGTCCTGAGACACTGTTGTCCTGCAGTGGTCTCTCTGCCTTGGGTTCTTCAGCTCAGCACTCCTATATCACAGACCAAGGGCGTGACAGCTAGAGTATGGGCTCCGCAGTCATACAGATGTGAGTTCAAGTCCTGACCTTGCCACCACAAGTTGAGGGACTTAGAGAATTTTGCTTTACCTCTTTGAACTTAATTTATTTCATTAAAATAAAAATAGACATACAAATTCATAGGATTTTGTTGTGAAGATTAAATTAAGTAGTGTCATTAAGTACCAGGCACAGAACAGATATACAATAATAGTCTGTTCCTGGCCTCCACTGGACATAAGATATAATAAACCCTACCCTCAGGGGTATTTCTTTCCCCCAGGCATTATCTCTGTCTACTCTACTGGCTGATCTTCCTCCTACTGACCCTGATAAGAAAATAGCTAGTATTTATTGAGCAATTACTAACAAGGAACCTATAAACAGTGAATGATAAACAAGGAGGAATGAGAATGTGGTTGGAGAATAAGATCTGGGAGTTTCATAAATGAAGCCATTCATCATCTGGCTGCTGATGAAATACAAGGGGTGAGTGAGATTATTAAATCCAAGAGATCAAAGATTCCAGAAGCCATGAACTAATCACTATTCCATACTCCCTATTTTTAAAAGTTTAGAGACAAATGGAGAGAAAAGACATGCATATACAAACTAGATGTAGCCACAGGATTTTTGGCAAAGCAAAGATTAGAGGAAACAAGTTTGAGAAAAATACCATTATGACTCAATTATTACAAAGGTCTTCTAACTTGGTTCTGGTTCTCCCAAGAAGCTGAATATAGAATCAGAAATATGAGTTTTAATCACAGCTATTCTGCTTAAAAGTTGGTGACATTGAACATACCACAGCCCTTTTGAAACTTAGTATCCTGAACTGTAAAATATGGTTAAGAAAAGTTTTCAGTTACAAGATTAAATGAGAAAGTGATTTATAAACAGTATAGATCAATGATTCCCAAGCCTACCTGAATATTAGAATTACCTAGAGTGAATGTTGAAAATAAAAATTTCTGGAAGGACACAGCTATGACCAGCAGGGCAAAGCAGTGAAGTTGTTTCCTGACCTCTCTTACCTCCCACACTCAGATGTATTATCAGGGCCCCATATACTGAACCTTAAGCAGAAGCTGGCCAGCGAGGGATCTGGGTGATGTAGCTTGTGGAATACCTTCTCCTGGTATATACAAACAAGGGACACAATAATTAGCACTCTCCCACTTGAAACATTTCTAGTGGCTCTCCACTGCCTACTAAGTAAAGTTCAATCTCTATAGATGACCACTCAAGTCCCTTGACAATCTACACCATCTTCCCAGACTCATCGTCCCTCACTGCTCACATTCCTGAAGTGACACCACTTGTTCTCTAGCCTATTGTGTCTTCCTGTGCCATTTCAGCTGCTGGAACATTCTCCCCAGCCCCTTCTCTTTTAGGAGATACTACTCAGCCTTGATTAAGGCTGTCTTAAGCTCTGTCTCCTCGATGATGGCATCTCTGATCACCTCCAACTGGAAGAATTCTTCTTTCCCTCTCTACTACAAATTTCATTTGTACCCCTTGTATGATTCATCACACACCATCTCACACCATCCCCACCATTCATTGTGGTGAAGTTATCTATGTCTGTGTATTACTTCCCCTGTTTGATTGAAAGCTCATAGAGGGTAGAAACCATGTCTTATATGTCTTTCCATTCCCCAGTTTCCAACACTGTCCTGTTCAAGATGCCTCTCCTTCATTTCCCTAACTCACAGACTCCTATGCCTTCTCTAAGATCCAGTCAAATGCGAACCACTCTGTATCCTCCAGGCAGGGCCAGTTCATCTCTTCTCCCATAGGACTGTGCAATGTATATCTGCCCCACTACTCCACCAGGGAAGCAGTGTAATGGTTAAAACTCACACCCTCTAATTTGTCTGTCTGGGTTCACACCCTGAAAGTCTTTCACTCAGAAGCTGTGGAACGTTGAGAAATTTATTTAACCTCTCTAGGCTGTTTCTTCCTGGTACCTATGCTAGCAAATGTGTTAATATATGTAAAGAATTTAGAACAGTGCTGGGCTGATGTATTAAATGCTAAATAAATGTTAGCTATTAATATTGTTACTTGATTCCAAACTCCTTGAAGTCAGGGCCTGTGTCTTCATCTTTGTTTCCCTATTGTCTACACAATGCCCAGTATAGAGCAGGTGCTCAATATATGCTTGTGGATTTCATGAATAAATATAATTTAGCTTTCAACAAACATTTGTTAGTTTGTTGGTTGGTTGAATGGTTGGATAGATGGATGGGTGGTCAAATAGTAGGTACTTTGTTGCTGACTGGTTGTGGGAGTAAGTGAATCTGTAGACATTTGACATGTTGGCTGGTTAATTCATTGCTTAAAACAAGTGGGTGGGTAAAGAAATGAACGAATAATAAGTATTTAGACAGAACCTCTAATCGAAGAACTTAAAGAGGAGGCCACGTCAACTCTGGTAGGAGAGGGTAAACACCATGAGGGACGCCTCAGCTGTGGGGAGGTTTCTCCAGTTGGGGGAGAGACCCTCCGGCCACACACCAAGCTCACCAGCCCAGAGTTCCTTTGCTGGGAAGAGGAGTTCCATGATAGCTGGCAGAAGAAATTAGTGAGGACTCTCTTTGCCTGCTCGGTGAGGCTGAGGTTGGCTAGAGAATCAGTGGGGCTGGCACATGGGCTCGCTCTCCAGTGAGCACTCACTCAGTTCCTGGTGGAGGGAGTAGCTGTGTGAGCAGGGCCCAGTAGCCTATAGGGATGGACTGAACTGAGCACCTTTGGTGCAGAAGCTGGGGGTTTGGGGACTGTTGTTCCCCTGGTGTGGAGCTTGCACGCGAGTGGTGTACAGGAGGGCATCATTTTGTCAGGGTTGGGCCCTCCCACAGAGGGTCAGATCCAGGACCCCATTGGTCTGGTGGAATTGGCGCAGAAGTGCGTGTGTGCGTGCATGTGTGCATGCAGCCTTGGAGCCCCACCCTCTTCCTGGCGTATACTGCGTTGCCAGGGAAATGCTGGGCGGGTGCCCTCTGGCTCCAACAGGCAGCTCACTGAGATGCAGGAGAGCGAGAGCTGCCTCTGGTGCCCGCTCTCTGCACTGTGTGTGCAGAGTTGCCAGGCTGGTGATTGGTTGTTGGACTGCTCAGCCTGATCTGTGAGCGGCTGATTGAGACAGGCTGAGACTGGGAGTTTTCCTGGGAGTGTTGGGCCGTGAGTTGTGTGCCTGCATGACCCAGCCAGGGCTCTCCTGGTGATCTATCTACTACATCAAAGCAATCCCAGAACGACAGCCAGAATGAGGAAACAAAGAAACATGTCCCAAGTAAAAGATCAGAAGAAACCTCTAGAAATGGAACTAAATGAAACAGAGGGATCCAACCTTTCGGAGTTCAGAATACTGATGATAAGAATGTTTAACAAATTTAGTGAGGACATAAGGAAGGATAGAGAAATCATAAAAAATAACCAGTTAGAACTAAAGAATACAATAACTGAAATGAAGAACACACTCAAAGGAATCACCAGTAGAGTAGATGAAGCAGAGAATTGGATCAGCGATTTGGAAGACAAAATAGCAGAAATCATCTCATTGGAACAACAAAAAGACCAAAGAATAAAAAACAATGAAAATAGTTTAAGAGCCCTATGGAACAAGATGAAGCGCAACCACCTTTGAAACATAGGAACACCAGAAGGAGAAGAGAAGAAGCAAGGGGTCAAGAATGTATTTGAAAAAATAATGACTGGAAACTTCCCTACCCTGGTGAAGGAAATCAACATACAAACCCAGGAAGTGCACAGGATTCCAAGACACATCATAGTTAAAATGGCAAAGGTTCAAGACAGAGACAGAATCCTAAAAGCTGCAAGAGACAGACCAGCAGGTTACATACAAAGGAACTCCTATTAGAATAACAGCTGACTTGTATACAGAAACTCTGCAGGCCAGAAGGGAGTGGCAGGAGATATTCAAAGTGACACAAAATAAAGGCCTACAACCAAGATTGCTCTACCCATCACGACTATCACTTAAAACTGAAGGAGAAATAAAGAGCTTCTCAGACAAGAATAAGCTTAAGGAATTCATTACCACCAAGCCAGCATTGTAAGAAATGTTAAAAGGGCTTTTTTCAACAAAAGAAAGGGGTAAACAAGCTAACCCAGGAAGACCAGGAATACAAATAACAAAATGGCAATACATACGCACCTATCAATAATCATTTTAAATGTGAATGGGCTAAATGCTCCAGTCAAAAGACAGAGAGTGGCTGAGTGGATAAGAACATAGGACCCATGCATATGCTGTTTACAAGAGACTCATCTCAGAGCAAAAGACATATACGGACTAAAAGTAAAGGGATGGAATAAAATATTTCATGCAAATGGAAATGAGAAAAAAAAGCTGGAGGAGCAGTACTTATTTTGGACAAAATAGACTTTAAAATGAAGACTACAATAAAAGACAAAGAAGGGCACTATAACCCTAATAAACATCTATGCATCCAACATAGGAGCTCCTAGTTATATATAACAGATTTTGACAAACATAAAGACAGAGATCAACAGTAACACTATCGTAGTAGGCGACTTCATCACCCCTTTGTCACCAATGGACAGATCCTCTAGACTGAAAATCAACATGGAAAGAGTGGCCTTAAATGACACTTTAGACCAGATAGACTTCGTTGATATTTTTGGAGCATTTCATCCTGAAACAACAGAATATACATTCTTCTCAAGTGCACAGGGGACATTTTCCAAGATAGACCACATGTTAGGCAATAAAACAAGTCCCAGTAAATTTAAGAAGATTGAAATCATATCAAGCAGATATAAAGGAAAAACTGATGGTTGCTGCCTGGGAGTGGGTGGGGATGAGGGAAAGGAGGAAGGTTTTGGACAGCGTAGGTGGGTGACTACAATGTTGCCGCAGGGATATGGGGGGCAGTTCTGGAAATGTAATTGAAAATGTTGTGAAGAGACTATTATGTTAAGTGAAATAAGTCAGTCCGAGAAAGACAAATACCATACAACCTCTCTTATATGTGGAATCTGAAAAACTGAATGAACAAGCAAAGTAAACAGAAACAGACTCATACATATAGAGGAAAAACTGAGGGTTGCTAGTTGGGAGGGGGGTGGGGAGAAGGGAGAAGGGGAAGGGATTAGACAGCATAAATAGGTAACTACAATATTGCCACAGAGATATGAAAGACAGTTCAGGGAATATAATAATGTTGGAAAAACTTTGTGGTGTGTCAGATGGTCACATGTCTTGTTAGGGAGACCACTTCATGGATGGAGTAGAGGTTTGATCACTGCACTGTATACCTGAAGCTGATGTTGTATAATATTGTATGCCAACTGTAATTGAATATATAGATAGTCACGGGATGTGGAGTATACTGTGGAAGGGAGTCAAAGGAATTTTAATAGATATGTATGATATGGGGCAGAGGGGAGTGGGGTGGCGAACTAGGGGAAGAAGCTTGTCATTTTGAGGGGTACAAAGTGTAACTAGTGCACTGTGTTGTACACCTGAAACTAATTTTTTTTTTTAAAAATGTTTATTTCACAATAAAAGAATTTTAAAAAAATAAATAAATAAGTATTTAATAAGTAGGTTGGTTGTTTGCATGGTTGAATTAACAAACAGATTTTCCACAAATAGCAGATGTTCCATAAATGTTGACTGGCTGAATGAATGAGCAAATATCCCTAACATATAACAATAGCCTGGAGCCAAAGCAAGAGAGGACACAGCTAGAGCATTGGTGGCGTAAGACGTGACAGAGTCTGCCCCACAATAACTGCCTCAGAGACTATTCCCTTGTCCCTGCCGTTTCTGAAGCTCTCCTTCCTCACCCACCCCACAGCTGCTTCTGCATATTGCCTGGGGCTACAATAGGGTGTAATAAGGGAACCCAGGGGTGGAGAGAGGGGTGGAAATAGCTTAGCCCCACCCTCCTTTCCCCACTCAGCTGCAGACCAGTGGGACCAATGTGTCCTGGCCCCTGTGGCCTCGAAACTAGCTGCTGTGCCCCACCCCTGGTAAGGAGGGGGCCTGTTCTTCAGAGTGCATTAGGAGCAAATGCTGTATTACCTAAATTCCCAGGGGCAGGCATGTGCTAATTGGCTCATACATACTTGGCCCCATTCCCTGGCCCTGCTTTTCCCCTGAGGCTGTCTCAGCAACACACATTTCTAGTTAATGAATTATTTTGCAACACGCCTGGAAATACATGAACTGGAAATCTTACGCATGTTGAAGGATTTTGCCATTTCCATTAAATATGCCATTCATTTGGTGAGTAATTAAATGTGCAATAATGGACTCTAATTTCCATCTTGAATGACTTCCTAAGAGCAGCAGAAAGGAAGATACAGGGTGTAATTTTCTGGAAGAGCCTTTTTTTTCCCCCTAAAGCTTTTTAGCACACAGAATAAGGGGAAACTGAGTAAAAAAAAAAGTTGATTTTGCTACTACTCCACATGTGATTTGTCTGCAATTATCCCCCTTGGGGAAAGAGACTAGAGGTGGCTACACAGCAGCACACCCCACCCAAAGTCCTTGGGCAGTCTGAACTTGGTGACAGTGACAAGAAAGAGGTTGGATAGCAACTATAGCTGGTGGTGTGGTGGGGAGGAGGCTTCTCTGCAGACCCCACAGGCCCCACATTTGTGTAGAGGTCACAAATCTGAGGATGAAAAGCCTTCCTCCTCCTCTCCATCCGTCCGCACTGTACACATGTGCCATATGTGAGCACATTTGTACACACACACACAACACACACACACACACACACACACACACACACACACAAACAAGATTCGCCTTCTAACTACAGAAGCATCAGTCTGAGCCAGCTGCAGGGAGGCAGCCAGGAAGGAGGGAAGCGAACGGGGCCATACCATACAAGGAATGAAAATTGCCAGGTGTGAAACACCTCCTCTTGAGGAAGCCACATGGGCTTTGAAGTCCGATACACCTGATTTCAAATGCAAGCTGCACCACTTGCTGTGAGAATATGGTTCAGTTACTTAGCCCCTATGAGCCTCAGTTTCCTCATCTATAAGATGGTAGTAGTCAAACCCAGCTTGGAAGATAATGTTAATAGTCAAAGGATAGGGATAAAGGTCCTAGTACAGTCCTGGCCCACAGTAGCAAGCTCTCAATAAATCAGATTCCCTCTTGCCTTCCCTTCCTTGTTGGCATTGAGAACCACTTGCCCGGGTCAATGTGCAATTCCAGGGCCCCAGAAGGCACCACTCACCCTCTGGGAGATGGGCCCTAATTCTTCCCCATGCTACTGCATCATCCCTTGAACAAGTTTGCACTCTGCTTTCCCCTCATCTTCATCTCATCTCTAGGATGGTCTCTGCATTTCAGTGGGAATGAGACTCTCAGCCTTTCTTCAGGAAGGGCTGAGGCTGCAGGAAGGCTGCAAAGGTCAGAAAGAACTGGGCTCCTAATACAAAGGTAGCACAAATAAAAAAGAGCAAGAAAGGCCAAGGCCAGTCTTTATTTTTGTGGCATAGCCTGTGATGAGTTCCTGGACTTTCTGGTCAGCCCTTGGCAGCATTCCTCCCTTCATGGAATTTTCAGGGGCTGACACCAGGGTGCATCTGGCAGGGCTCTCCACTCCCATGACCATGAATTTGGAGGGCCCAATGGAAGGGCTGTCACTGGCTGGTGACTCCCAAATCCTAGGTCTCTCTCCAGAGCTTCTGAGAGTGGACAAGCGTGGCAAAAGAGGGCTGACAGCCATAAATCAGGCTGTCTCTGCTCCATTCAGAATATCTGGAAAGCAGATAAGTGAATAACTCTGAGGATGTAACCCAGGGTATCTTGGGATCTCAGACCAGGAGATGGACTGCATGATAGCTTAACTGGAAGTAGGCTTGGGATAGAGGTGGGAGTGAAGACAAAATGAAAATAAATTATCTGGTTGACTCAAAGCAGAGGCTCCACTCAAATAAAAAAAGTAGATATGGGTAAATATGTTCTGGGAGTGGGAGTGAGGTCCTTTATGAGGCAAGAGCAGACTAGAACCACAAAGGACCCAACACAGCTATCGGGCCCCATTCAATAAGGTAAAGGGGGAAGCCTGCAAATCTCTCAAGCCATTCAGGGTCTACTCCAAATTTCCTCCATTTATTTATTCTTTCAGTCACTTACTCACCACTTACTCAATGATTCAGCCAGTGTTTCTGGATTGTCAACTTTACACAAAGCAGACTATTCATGTGATAAACTCATGGATTTTAGAGGCAGGCAGATATCGTTTGAGTCCCTATTCTGTCATTAGTGGTTATATGAAGTTGGCATATTACTTGTGGCCTCTGAGCCTCAGTTTCCACATCTCTAGAGTAGGGTTGTTATGAAAACTAATTGAGAAAATACCTACAAAGTGCTTAGCACGATGGCTAGCATGTAATTTTGTATTAACTACAAAAAATTAGTCACTACTGTTTTTCTGAAGGCAATGGGCTAAGACCTTCAGATGCTCAAGCATACGATTATATAAAACACACTTTATATAAAATTATGGGCCCCCAAGAAGAGAATGTTCTGTCCTTTTTGTTGCCTACATGATATGTTTTATCCATGTTAGAAGCTTAGTCTCTATTTGATAAATGGAGTTAAATTCCTTAATGACCAATGATAAACCATTTCAGCAATAATTGATAGCGGACACTATTGTCTTATATAGAAACACTGGCTGAAGAGGTGGCAATTTAAGCTTGGGCATTGACACAAACCCAAATTTAGACTAGCCATGAAATCTAGGATTGGACAGTCCCCAGAGGTTGCCTTTATGGTGTTGCACTTTAATTTTTCTTCAGGAAATAGGACATAAGGCATTACATGAAGACTGCCAGGAATTAGTAGTGTAACACCATCTCTTATCTTTTGTGCAATGCTGAATCCTTTGTGGGGGAATGCTGCCGTGGGAAGCAATTCCAGCTTGTGAGGAGGAACGGGAGAGATATTGAGGAAGAACAAGGCAGAATTCACTAAACCATAGGGTCTGAAACAAGTTTGGAGGCTCCTTCTATAATCCCAGACCATGAGGACAGGAAGGGACTTTAGAGATCACCCTCATCCTCCCCCACTCATCTGAGAGATGAGAACAGGTCCAAGGAGGCTCTGTGACATGACCACACCACTGGTTAGCTAGTGACAAGGCTGAGACAACAGGCAGTCTCCAACTCCACTTCGTTGATCTTTCCGCTACACCTGCCTATAGTTCATCTTGTCTGAAGGCAAAGCAGATGACTGCTTGTGCTCTCAAGCAGGCCAGAGACACCCCAGGAGCATCATTTAGAAAGCGAGGGCCAAACACAACTTCTTATTAGAAGCCAACCACCAGGGCATGTCCACCCTCAAACAAATCCCTATCAAAGCAGCTCTTCTTTACATCCACAACTGCCCCTCTCTGAGCTGGCTTTTGAAGTGATGTTGCAAAGCATGTTTTCATCATCTGTAATTAAGCCAGCTGTACAGGGGAATTAGTCCTAGGGACTATTAGAACTGCACCTGCTTTTAGTAATGAAAACCATCTGTGGAATACAGCTGCCACATTTTAAAAAGAAAAAGGAGGATATGGACTGAGGAATGGTCCCAGGGGAGGGATAATGGCCACCGGGGCATTGCTCTCCAAGGTGCCTCTTCCACATGAAGCCAAACTCAGAGGAATCCACAGAGACAACCTCCACCCCCACTCCCAGCAGCCCCCACTCCCCCATTCCCACTGCCTTCTCTTCCTGGCTCCAGCCCACCAGGGAAGACACAGCTCAGCAATGTGCTACAGCAAAAGTGAGAACTGCACTGGGGTCCTTGGAGGCATGAAGAAAAGGAAGATGAAGGACCTACAGAGCTACCTGTGAACTGGCCCTGTTTGCATCTAGGTCTTGCCCACTCACCTCCAGGGTCCCATTCCCTCCTCCCACCCTCATACAGTCCCTGCCCCCTTCTTCAAAGAGGCCTATCTACTCTGCCTTGTTCTTCCTGATAACTCTACAAAGTTTAAGGGACCTCTTTCACCATTTTATATCCAGCACCCAGATCCTAATGTGTAGTAAGAAAGTGTTACATAACTGGTAACTAACTCTTAAGCATTAGAGTTTATTTCCTTGGCAACTTTATAGATTAAATCTGTCATATCTATACTTTTTAAATTATTTTTAGCTTTTGATATTCAATGTTACTCCATATTAATTTCAAATGTGCAATATAGTGGTTAGACATTTATATAATTTATTAAGTGTTCCCCTTAACTAGTCTAGTATTCACCTGACACTGTACATATTTATTACCATATTATTGATTATATTCCCTATGCTTTACTTCACATCCCATTGACTATTTTGTAACTTCCAATCACCACCACCTATGCTGCAGCCCTTACCTCCACCAATAGGCTTAAATCACCACCCCTCCCACCCAGGGGCCCTGTGAGAGAACAGCCTCCAAGGTCAAATACCTCCAAGTTGGTTGTCTTGCCTACTGAACTCTACAATGTGCATGGCCACAAGGTAGACCATGGAAGTGGAACCCTTCATTAGGCCCTGAAAAAAGGTTAGAATTTGGAAGGATGAAGGGCACAGGAGATCGGTCTTCCAAACGTGAAATCCAAAACAAGAGAGATGGTAGCAAGAAACATTTATTGAGCAACAATTATGTGTCAGGCACAATGGCAGATGCTGTCACATCCATAACAGCTCATTCCACAAGAAAGAGAATAAGTACAATGTGGGGAAATGGGGACAGGAAAGAGATCAGACTATAGCAGACGGTGCCAGTAGCAGTTGAATGAGTAAGGAATGAGAGAAAGGATCAGAGGAGCTCAGGTTAAGCAAACTTTAAATGCCAGACCAGGAAACCACCCCTGATCTCTACCATGTGTTTGCTACAGCACTGTTTCATGGTTGCTTAGTAATTTAAGTTAGGCCATGTGCAACTTGACAGTGGAGACTATGAAATAGATATTGTACATCAGAATCACTGGGAGGGCTTATTGAAACACCAATCATAGGACCCCACTCCCAGAATGTCTGATTCAGTAGGACTTGGGTTAGGCCTGAAAATTTCCCTTTCTAAGTTCCCAGTCTCACAGATGGCCCTTGTGATTCTTCCTTCCTGGTAAACCCCTTGTGGGGTGTCCTCCCACATTGAATAGAGTTGACTTGTGTGACCAATAGGGTATTGTGGAAGTGATGGTGCATAACTTCCAAGACTAGGTTATAAAAGAAACGATAGGGCCTGCTGAGTGGCGCGTTGGTTAAGAGCTAGCTTGGGACACCAACAGCCCTGGTTCGGATCCCACATAGGAGGGTCAGTGACACTGCCCTCTACAGCTAAGATGGTGCACAACAGCTCCACCTGGAGCTGGGCTGCTGTAAATCCCTGGGACGGCATAGCTGCAGCTCCTGCTGCAGTGGGCTGCCATAGGCCACAGTGAGTGGCCAGCAGCCAGCGTGAGCAGCTGGCAGCCAGTTTGAGCTGCCAAGAGCGGCCGTGAATGGCCGTCCAGAGACCGGCGACCGATCTGCCTCACCCGAGAAGAGTGCAATGATGATATCAACATGGGCCAGTGAAGCACTGTCCTCCACAACTAGACTGAAGAACAAAAGGACAGCAATTTGTCTGTTTCCCTTCCCCGGTTCCCCAACGCTGTTCCCCTCCCCCAATTCCCCAATAAAATCTTTAAAAAAAAAAAAGAAAAAGAAGAAATTGCAGCTTGCCACTTATTCCCTTGGATTATTCACTCAGGGTAAGCCAGCCACCATGTTGTAAGCACACTCAAACAGCCTTATGAAAAGGCACACATGGGTTGGAACTGAAGCCTCCCACCAAAAACCAGCACCAACTTGCCAGACATCTGAGTGGACCACCTTGGAAGCAGATCTTCCAGTTCTAGTCCAGCTTTCAATATTTTGCTACTTCATGATAGACCTTAATCCAGAACCTATAGAAACTATGAGGGATGATAAATGGTTATTGCAGGTCACTATGCTTTAGGGTGATTGTTGGGCAGCCATTGACAACTGATACACCAGGTAATGCTGACGCAGCTGGTCCAGGGACCACGCTTTGAGAATGACTGTCCTACTTTAATCCTTGTGCTTAGCATGTGCCTGGCATATTGAATGCACTCAATTTGTGAGGGTTTTTAAAGTTAATTAATGAGTACATGGATGGGTGACTGAATTAATGAAGGTGAGACTTAAAGCTACAAGTTTTGGAGAGCTATTGAGTTGAAGAATGACATGATATCAGAGATATTTGGGGATATTTGCCAAGGAAGTTCTGTAGAACCTTGGTTTGTTGAGTGGCCCTGCCAGCAAATTTGCTAGGTTAGGGTGCAGTCTCCACTCTGGCTTTGATGCCTCCGTCCAAGGACCAGGCTGGCAAAGGAGTCTAGGTTTCAGAACTGCTGTGTCTGGTTCTCTTTCTGGCCTGCAGAAGGCCTGCCAGGACATCCATCTGCCCCCTGCATTTTCATGCCCATCAGGAATCGTTCAACCCTCTCTCTGGTTTCCATTGTCAGCACTTATCTTCCCAGTCTGTACAGTCCTCCACTCTCCCTTTTTTCCCCCTGATAGCCTTGCCTTCCTCACCAAACCCTCTGGTAAAATTCCAGCCTCCTCTGTGACTGGCCCCATGAAGATTATTTCCTCTCCACCTGGGATATTGTATCCCTTCTACATTATTCCCATAAAGCAGTTCAAAGTACAATGCCACAAATATTTAGCAAGTACTAGCCACCTGAGCCAGCCAGCACTAGGTTGAGTAAATAGAGACATTTATGGCCAATTTACACATGACAGATTCCCATTAAAGACTTCAAAGTACCTCAGACCAGCATCTCTGTTTCAGTTAAAATCCCTCCATGCCATACTCCAAACCTCCTCACCACCACCACCATCCCCAACATATACAAACACACACACACACACACACACACACACACACACACATGCCATTGCCTTCTCATTGGGGCTGCTGTGGGTTTGGGGTTGTGACAACCAGCCTAAGCTATGTACCCCCTCACCCAGTGTAGAAACATGTTGAAAAGGATTAAGTAAGAGTGCCTCAGAGAGTTCCAAACAAGCTGAACCCAAACAGGTCCACACCAAGACACATCATACTTAAAATGGCAAAGGTTAAAGACAAAGACAGAATCCTTAAAGCAGCAAGAGAAAGACAGCAGGGTACAAAGGAACTCCTATAAGACTAACAGCTGTTTGTCTACAGAAACTCTGCAGGCCAGAAGGGAGTGGCAGGAGATATTCAAAGTGACGCAAAATAAAGGCCTACAACCAAGATTGCTCTACCCAACACAGCTATCACTTAAAATTGAAGGAGAGATAAAGAGCTTCTCAGAAAAGAATAAGCTTAAGGAGTCCATTACCACCAAGCCAGCATTGCAGGAAATGTTAAAAGGACTTTTTTGAACAGAAGAAAGAGAAAAAACAAGCAAACTCAGGAAGACAAGAAATACAAAAAACAAAATGGCAATACATATGCACCTATCAGTAATCACTTTAAATGTGAATGGGCTGGGCCGCCGAGTAGCGCGTTGGTTGGGAGCTGGTTTTGGGATGCCAGCGACCCCGGTTCAAATGCTGCGTGTGAAGGCCAGTGACACCGCCCTCTACAGCTAACAACAGCTCCACCTGGAGATGGGCTGCGAGCTCCGGCAATGGTGTAGGCTGCAGCCCCTGTAGTGGGCTGTCATAGGCTACAGTGAGTGGCCGGCAGCCAGCGTGAGTGGCTGGCAGCCAGCGTGAGCTGCCAATAGCTGCGGTGAGTGACCATCCAGAGGCTGGCGACCAATCTGCCTCATCCAGGAGGAGTGCAATGATGATACCAACATGGGCCAGTGGGCTGGCGTCCTCCGCAGCTAGACTGAAGAAAAAAAAGACAGCAACTAGTCTGTTCCCTTCCCCCAATTCCTCAATAAAATCTTTAAAAAAAAAAAAGTGAATGGGCTAAATGCTCCAATCAAAAGACATAGAGTGGCTGAGTGGATAAGAAAACAGGACCCATGCATATGCTATCTACGAGAGACTCATCTCAGATCAAAAGACATACACAGACTGAAAGTAAAGGGATGGAATAAGTAAAGGGATGGAATAAGATATTTCATGCAAATGGAAATGAGGAAAAAGCTGGAGTAGCAATACTTACTTCTTCAGACAAATTAGACTTTAAAATGAAGACTACAATAAAAGACAAAGAAGGGCTATATATAATAATAAAGGGGTTGATTGAACAAGAGGACATAACTCTAGTAAACATCTATGCACCAAACATAGGAGCTCCTAAATACACATAACAGATTTTGACAGACATAAAGACAGAGACCAACAGTAACACTATCGTAGTAGGGGACTTCAACACCCCATTGTCACCAATGGACAGATCCTCCAGACAGAAAATCAACACGGACACAGTGGCCTTAAATGATACTTTAGACAAGCTGGATTTAATTGATATTTTTAGAGCATTTCATCCCAAAGCTACAGAATATACATTCTTCTCAAGTGCATATGAAACATTTTCCAAGATAAACCACATGTTAAGCCACAAAACAAGTCTCAACAAATTTAAGAAGACTGACATCATATCAAGCATCTTCTCTGACCACAATGCTATGAAACTAGAAATCAATTATAAGAAGAAATCTGGAGAACTTACAAATACATGGAGGCTGAATAACATGCTACTAAATAGCGAGAGGGTCACAAATGAGATCAAGGAGGAAATCGAAAAATACCTCAAGACAAATGAAAATGAAAACACCATGACCCAAAATCTCTGGGATGCAGCGAAAGCAGTCCTAAAAGGAAGTTCATAGCAGTGCAGGCCTACCTAAAGAAGGAAGAAAAATCTCAAATCAACAGACTATCTTTACATCTAAGGGAACTGGAAAAAGAACAGCAAAACAAGCCCAAAGGAAGTACAAGGAAGGAAATAATAAAGACCAGAGCAGAAATAAATGAAATAGAGACCAAAAAAAAATAAAAAATAAAAAAGATCAATGAAACCAAGAGCTGGTTTTTTTGAAAAGATAAACAAATTCAACAAACTCTTAGCCAGACTCACCAAGAAAAAGAGAGAGAGGACCCAAACTAATAAAATCAGAAATGAAAAAGGAGAAGTGACAACAGATACCACAGAAATACAGAAAATTTTAAGAAAATACTACAAGCAACTGTATGCCAACAAATATGACAATCTGGAAGAAATGGGTAAATTTCTAGAGGCATACAATCTACCAAGTCTAAACCAAAAAGAAACAGAAACTCTGAACAGACTGATTACTACCAAAGAAATTGAATCAGTAATGAACAAGCTTCCAACAAACAAAAGTCCTGGACCAGATGGCTTCACAGGTGAATTTTACAAAACATTCAAAAAACAATTAATACCTATTCTCCTCAAACTATTCCAATAAATACAGAAGGAGGGAAGGCTCCCACGCATATTTTATGAGGCCACTATTATTCTGATCCCAAAATCAGACAAAGATATTACAAAAAAGAAAAACTACAGGCCAATATCCCTAATGAACATAGATGCAAAAATTATCAACAAAATACTAGCAAACTGAATTTAGCATCACATTAAAAAGATCATACACCTTGGTCAAGTGGGATTCATTCCTGGTATGCAAGGTTGGTTCAATATCTGCAAATCAATTAATGTAATACATCACATTAACCAAATGAAAAATAAAAATCATATGATCATATAAATAGATGCAGAAAAAGCATTTGACAAAATCCAGCAGCCATTTATGATACAAACTCTTAGCAAAGTGGGAATACAGGGATCATATCTCAACATAATAAAGGCCATATATGATAAGCCCACAGCAAGCATTGTACTCAATGGGGAAAGTCTAAAAGCTTTCCCCTTAAGATCAGGTACAAGACAAGGCTGCCCACTTTCACCACTTCTATTTAGTATAGTTCTAGAAGTTCTAGCCACAGCAATCAGACAAGAATATGAAATCAAAGGCATCCAAATGGGAAAGGAGGAAGTAAAATTGTTATTATACACAGATGACATGATACTATAGAGAGAGAATACCAAAGGCTCCACCAAGAAACTGTTAGAACTGATAAACTAATTTAGTAAGGTAGCAGGATACAAAATTAATATTCAGAAATCAGTTGCATTTGTACACACCAATAATAAACTATCAGAAGAAGAAATCAGGAAATCAATCCCTTTTACAATTGCTTCAAAAAAATAAAATATCTAGGAATCAATTTAACTAAAGAAGTAGGGGCCGGCCGAGTGGCGCGGTGGTTAAGCGTTGGCTTGGGAAGCCAGTGGCCCCGGTTCGGTCCCACATATGAGGGCCAGTGACACTGCCCTCAAAAAAAAAAAAAAAAAAAAAAAAAAAAGAAGTAAAAGCCCTGTACTCAGAAAATTATGAGACACTGAAGAGAGAAATCAAAGAAGATACAAACAAATGGAAGTATGTATCATGTTCATGGATAGGAAGAATTAATATAGTTAAAATGTCAATACTACCTCAGGCAATATTTAGATTCAATGCAATTCCAATCAAACTACCAAGGGTATTTTTCTCAGAAATAGATCATATAATCCTAAAATTTATATGGAACCACAAAAGACCCCGAATAGCCATGGCAATCTTGAGAAATAAGAACAAAGTGGGAAGGGCCGGCCGAATGGCTCAGTTGGTTAAGAGCTCGCTCAAGAGTGCGAGCTGAGCTCTGAGCAACGGCAGTTCGATGCCAGCCTGAGCTGAGTTTCCGTTGAGCTGCCAACAGGTGGCAGGATGGCTCAGCTAAAAAAAACAAAACAAAAACAAAACAAGAACAAAGTGGGAGGTATCATGCTACCTAACATCAAATCATACTACAAGGCTACAGTCATCAAGACAGTATGGTACTGGCATAAAAACAGACACATAGACCAATGGAACAGAATGGAAATCCAGGAATAAACCCATCCATATACGGTCATTTAATCTATGACAACAGAAGCAAGAATTTACACTGAAGTAAAGATAGTCTATTTAATAAATGATGCTGGGAAAATTGGACTGACACATGGAAAAAAATGAAAATGGACCACCTATTTACACCATATATGAGAACAAACTCAAAAGTGATTAAAGACTTAAATGTAAGCCCTGAAACCATAAAACTCCTAGAAGAAAACATAGGGAGTAAATTTGCAGACGTTACTCTGAGTACTGTTTTTACTGATATATCCCCTTGGGCAAGGGAAGTAAAAGAAAAAATGAACATATGGGATTACATCAAACTTAAAAGTTTTTCACAGCAAAGGAAATCATCAATAAAACAAAAAGGCAGCCTACTGAATGGGAGAAGATATTTGCCAACGATGTATCTGATAAGGGGTTAATATCCAAAATTTATAAAACACTCATGCAACTCAACACCAAAAAAACAAACAACCCAATTAAAAAATGGGCAGAGGATATGAGGAGGCATTTCTCTACAGAGGACATACAGATGGCCAACAGGCATATGAAAAAATGTTCAACCTCACTAATCATCAGAGAAATGCAAATAAAAACCACAATGAGATACCACCTCACCCCAGTCAGAATGGCTATCATCAATAAATCAACAAACAATAAGTGCTGGTGAGGGTGTGGAGAAAAGGGAACACTGGTGCACTGTAGGTGGGACTGCAGATTGGTGCAGCCATTATGGAAATCATTATGGAGGTATCTCAAAAAACTGGAAGTGGAACTGCCATATGACCCAGCAATTCCACTCTTGGGTATCTACCCAGAGGAACCCAAGACACTAATTTGAAAAATATATGCACCCCTATGTTTATTGCAGCGCTATTTACAATAGCCAAGACTTGGAAACAACCAAAATTCCCGTCGGTAGACACCTGGTTTAAGAAACTGTGGTACATTTATACAATGGAGTATTACTCTGCTATAAAGAAGAATGAAATCATACCATTTGCAATGATATGAATGGACCTAGAGACTATTATGTTAAGTGAAATAAGTCAGTCTGAGAAAGACAAATACCATATGATCTCACTTATCTGTGAAATCTGAAAACTAAATGAACTAGCAAAGTAAACAGAAACAGTCTCATAGATATAGAGGAAAAACTGATGATTGCTAGTTGGGAGGGGGGTGGGGATGAGGGAGAAGGGAAAGGGATTAGACAGCATAAATAGGGAACTACAATATTGCCACAGGGATATGAAAGACAGTTTGAGGAATATAATTAATAATGTTGTAAATATTTAATGGGGTGTCAGATGATCACATATCTTGTTAGGGAGACCACCTCATGGATGGAGTAGAGGCTTCGTCACTGCACTGTACACCTGAAGCTGATGTTGTATAATATTGTATGCCAACTGTAATTGAATATATAGATAGTCACGGGATGTGGAGTATACTGTGGAAGGGAGTCAAGGAAATTGTAATAGATATGTATGATATGGGGGGGGAGTGTAGTGGTGAATTGGGGGAGGGAGATTGTCACTTTGAGGGGTAAAAAATATAACTATTGCACTGCACTGTACACCTTAAATGAATTTTTTTTAAAAATGTTTATTTCACAATAAAAGAATTTTAAGAAAACAAAAAGAGTGCCTCTATCCAAGGGGACTTTTCTTTTTTTTAAAGATTTTATGGGGGAATTGGGGGAGGGGAACAGCGTTGGGAAATTGGGGAAGGGGAACAGACAAGTTGCTGTCTTTTTTTTGTTCTTCAGTCTAGTTGCAGAGGACGTTGCTTCACTGGCCCATGTTGGTATTGTCATTGCGCTCTTCTCAGATGAGGTACATCAGTCGCTGGCCTTTGGATGGTTGCTCACCGCGGCTATTGGCAGCTCACACTGGCTGCCACCCGCTCATGCTGGCTGCAGGCCACTCACTGTAGCCTATGGCAGCCCACTGCAACAGGGGCTGCAGCCAACTCTGTCGCCGGGGCTCGCAGCCCAGCTCTAGGTGGAGCTGTTGTTAGCTGTAGAGGGCAGTGTCACTGACCCTTATATGTGGGATCCGAACCGGGGCTGCTGATGTCCCAAGCCAGCTCTTAACCAATGCGCCACTCGGCCGACCCCTAGGGGCTTTTCATCACAACCTTAACCCAGGACAAATTCCCTGCTTCTCCAGGTATTTGATTACTGCACTTGGAACTAGCCTGGAGTCTCAGAAGAAACCTGGCTTTAGTTTGATGTTTTGCTAGTTCTCTCTCGTTCTGTTGGTCTCAGTCACTCTACCAGAACTTCAGACTTATTTTTCTTCCATTGCATTTTGACTCAAGATGTTTGTACAGCAATACTGAGGCTTCACCTGGGATTTCTGAAAAAACACAGTATGTGATATGCTACAGAAGATCGAGGGTGTCTACCTCACTTCTCTGCAGAGCTGTGGATGCTGACCCATTTAACTTTAGCAATGTTATAGTTTGGTTCAGTGGGTCTATCCAAGCTCTCTCCTCCCATCTGGGTCTCAGAAGTCACCTTCCAGGATATCCAGAGCCTGCAATTGGAGTGTGGTAGCCTATCCCAGCCTTAACTGCCAATCCCTCCCAAGCCTTCCCCATAGCTCTGGAGTTGTTTCTGAAGAAACTCTCAATCCACACAAGGAAGCAACCCATGATGTCCCACAAAGGAAACAGACCACCAGTGTCTACTCAGGCGGTGCCCACCCGATAAAGAATTTTGTAGCCTTATGTATTCCAACCCCCAAAGTCTGACTTTCAGCACCTTCTCTGAGGCGTCTTTCTAGGCACATCAAGCCCAGCAAGCCCAAATCAGAATGCTTGATTTTCCCCTCAGATCTTCTCTTCCTACCATCTCCCCGTCTTAAGAATGACATTCCCATTCTCCAGCTAGAAACCGAGAATATATCTTTGGTACCTGCTTCTCCCTCACCCCACCCCCCACTTCATCCATTCTTTCACTCCAAAATATATCTCAATCCATCTTCTTCCCTCCTTTACTGCCATGACCCTAGCCCAGGCCACGGTCATCTCTCAAGTGGTCCCCAAACTAGTCTTTCAGCTCCCACATTTGTCCCCTTACAGCCCACTCTTCTCCCTAGTCGCTAGAATGAACAATCCAAAACCAAATATGTTTATGTCATTGCCTACTTAAATCTTGCCACTTGCACTGAGAAAAATGATAAATATCCCAATCCCTGGCAAGGCCCATAAGACCTCTCATGTTCTGGCAGCTGACTACCTCAGACCTCCTTCCAGGCCACATTACTCTTTTGTCCCTCCATACCAGTCACAGTCTTTAAACATTCCCAATCTTTGGCATGTGCTGTCAAGAAGAGGACACTGACCCAGGTGTGCCAGTGCTCATTCCTTGCTTGACTAACTAGCTATCCTTCAAGTCTTAGCTCAAAGAATTCACATCATCAGAGGCCTTCCTTGGCCACCCTAATCTAAATTCAGTTCTTCCATTTTATTCTCTCATGGCCCCCTGTGCTTTTCCTCCATAGTTTGTCGCATCCTGCATGACAGAGCAGTGGGAGTGGAGAAGGGACAGCAAAAAGTAAAGAAAGAGAGAGACAAAATAAGAGAAAATGCAGTTTGGGGCCAGGGGACTTCAGCCTCAATGGACTGAGAGCCCCAAATCCAATCGGGCCTGACTGCTCCTTTTATTATCTTACACATAAGAAAAGATCAATGTAACTTCCACAGTCCCTGAGTCTCACACCCAAGGATTAATCTCCGGGCCTAATTTCCCATGCCTGTCTGTAAACTGCTATCACCTGAAGGTATTGCCATGCACCTCTTAAGAGACAGAAACTTCCTCTACCAAGGCTTTGATAAAAATGCAGGGAGGACAGATATGATCATATCAATAGGTCATTTCACATGCAGCCTGCCAGAACCTGAAGCAAGGGGTTTACGCCCCTTTTGCCTCTATGTGATTCCTCCCATGGCTTCCCATGGCCAGGCCTGGCTTAGGTTGCCCCTCCCTTGAGGGATCTTACCCATCATTGGCTAACCAGCCATCTTTTGGCGCCAAGTGGGGACACATACAATAAGCATAATATTGAAGTTATGATCTGTCTTTATGGAAAGATGCATGAAGGCAGACAGGCAGGCAGTATGATGACAATGGTTCACAATTACATAATTATGTGTGCAATACTATGTTTAAGATTTCCTCACCAAGCTATAAGCCCCATGAGGGCAGGGGCCACATGTTTCTTTCCTCTACATTCCTAGCTTGGGGGCACAAATATGAACAAGACCCTGCCTTCAAGAAACTTATACCCCCGTGGTGAAGACATGTTCTGCTTGAATCTCTAAGGCATAAGGCTTTGAGGTTTGACACGGCACTAGGGAAAAAACCAAGTTAGCCCCAGAGAACCCAAGCTTCACAGAGACGGTCAGCATCTAAAGGATGAGCTGAAATTGTCCAGTATGCTGCTCACAGTGCCTGCTGTTCCTATAGCTGCTTCTAATGGACAGTTGCCCACACATGACCTGCTGAATGGGTACTCATGACCTTGACTTTACCCCAGACACTCTATCCTCTCTCTGCCGCAGCTGATCACATAATAATTGGCATCTGACAGAGGGCAACTACCTCCATGCCTCTCCAGCATGGCATATGAGTTGCTCAAATTTTGGGTCTCAGAACATCTCAGCGTACTTAAAAATTACTGGGGGTCACAGAGAACTTTTGCTTATGTGGCTTATACCTATTAATATTTACCATATTTTCTAATTCTAAAAATATTAAGTCATTTTAAAATAACAATAATAAACCCACTATATCATAACATAAACAACATTTTTATGAAAAACAACTACATTTTCCAAAATAAACAATTTTAGTGAGCAGAATGGCACTGTTTTACATTTTGCAAATCTACCTAGTGTTGGCTTAATAGGAGACAGATTCCCATATCCACTTCTGCATGCAATCTGTTGTGATACGTTGTTTTGGTTGATATATAATCAGAAAATCTAGCCTCACACAACTATGTGGTTGAAAAAGATGGGAGTATATTAATATCCTTTCAAATAATTGCAGGTACTCTTTTTTGATATTTCATCAAAACTTGAGAAGACATAGATTCTTAAAGGTTAGTTGCAATATAGAGCCTAAAACCATATCAGTGAATGTTTCATACTCTATTACATTAAACTCCCTTGGTCTAATCAGTACTTTAACTGGGTCTTTTATCCATGCATGATTACATAATATCATGTCTTGGTCATTAGGAAAATATTGGTTTACTGAATTACTTACTGTAGATTTTTCAAATGGCATATTTTATTACACAATATCAAAAAAGCCACAGTCATTAATATCACCACCAATCAGAAAAGTCATGTAAGTATTGGGTCAGTGAGGCCGCATATCAAAACATTTGAAAATTAAAAGGCTACCTGATCAGAACAGGTAGCGATTCAGGTATCCCTGTCCTCCTGCCTCCAGCACAGTGCCTGGCACATAGCAGATGTTCAGTAGGTGCCCATAGAAAAGACAAAGAGAAGCAGCACAGGAAAGCAGTTATATCTCTGAGGTACCGAAAGTGGGAGGAGAGGAGGTGTTGATCAGATTGTTTTTCTTTCCCTCAGAGGCAGCGCACAACAGGCCTGAGGGACAGGTAGCAGGAAAGGGGTGTGCTGAGGAGGAATGATGGCTCTTTGAAGAAGGAAGTGTTTCAGGCAGCGGCAATTTTAGCGTGACACCCCACACACACCCACAAAGAGATAAATGGGCCATCTGGGGAACAAAAGCCAGGAGCCCTCATACTCTGCAGCACTGAGCTGAGCCCCACCGTGCCTTCCCAGGGGTCTGTCTACACAGACCCATCACCCTCTCTCATGTTTGCCAACACTACCTTCTCCCCACATCCAATCCGTACAGACTTGAAATGCCTGGTATTCTGGGGATGCTGTTGTCCTCATCTTAGGTAACTGACTCATGGCCTGTCCTCCCCTTGAGCCTGGCACCTTCCATTGTTTCCTGGAGTTGGGCTCGCTGCCCAGGCCTTGAATCAAAAAATTACTTTCTGTCCTGGGTTGGCAGAAAATAAAGTTTGGGGGCCGGCCGAGTGGCGCATTGGTTAAGAGCTGGTTTTGGTATGCCAGCAGCCCCGGTTCGGATCCCACATATGAGGGCCAGTGACACTGCCCTCTACAGCTAACAACAGCGCCACCTGGAGCTGAGCTGTGCGAGCCCCGGCGACAGTGTGGGCGGCAGCCCCTGCTGCAGTGGGCTGCCATGGGCTACAGTGAGCGGCCGGCAGCCAGCGTGAGCTGCCAATAGCCGCGGTGAGCGACACCCAGAGGCCGGCGACTGATCTGCCTCATGCGGGAAGAGCGCAATGACGATACCAACATGGGCCAGTGAAGCAACGTCCTCCGCAACTGGACTGAAGAGCAAGGGGACAGCAACTTGTCTGTTCCCCTTCCCCGATTCCCCAACACTGTTCCCCTCCCCCAATTCCCCAATAAAATCTTAAAAAAAAAAAAAAAAGAAAAGAAAGTTTGGCTTCTTACATGGATTTTTCCCCATTCTTCCCTGCAACAACCAGACTCTAAAGGAAATTGTAAATGACTTTTGTCTTGGCTGAATGGTGAGATCTTCATCAGTTCAAGTCCAGAACGTTTGGGAATCATATTCTCTCAGCAATCCCCACAGCTGCACAATGAGGAAGAGGAGTGATCTCACTGGCTGGTTAAACTTCGATTGTTCTACCACCAGAGGTGTCCCTGACAGTGACAAAGTGCTTCTGCACATTTGTTTTCATCTCATATTCACAACCCTGCAAGGGAAAGTAGAGTGTATTGTTCCTACTTTATCCATGTTGGAAACTAAGGCTCAGAAAGGTCAAATAAGTTGCCCAAGGTCAGGGCCAGAACTCTCAAGGGGAACAATTCAGCCTGGGCCCTGCTAGGAGACAATGTGGACCCTGCTCCTTGGTTCAGGGAAAGAGATGAATCTCTTTGTGCTCAGGAGGCAGAGGCAGTGCAAAGAGCACAGGTTCTGGAACCTGAAAAAAATGTGTACTTGAACCGTGTCTTTCCCCTCACTACTTGTGTGAACTTGGGTATATTACTTAATCTCTCTGAGCCTCAGTGTTTCCCCATTTACACAAAGGAGAATAGACTACCCCTTCACAGGGTTTTTTGTAAAGATTGAGTGAACCAACGTAGCTAACCCACCTGGCTCAGTGCCTGATACAAAGGCAGTGGTCCAAAAGTTCCAGTTCCTTCCCTGCTCCTCTGAGTAGGGGCAACTGTTTGGCCATATGGAAAGGAGCCACACACCCATCCAAGAGCCCGGGTTAGGTCAGGACCACTCCTTAGTTTGTGGACTGGCCTGAGTTGGGCAGGATTGATTCCCCAGGAGTTCATGGCTTGAGGTTTGTGGGTTGCAAGTAAGGAGTTCAAGATCTCTGGGCAAGATGCATTATAGCCTGCTGGAACCTGGGCAGAAGCCCTGAAGGGTCACTGGCAATAACGACTTGTGTTCACTTGGATGTGCAGTGGCACCAAGGGTCAGGGAGGCTGCTGAGCTTCACAGTTGTGATCCCACGGGGCCAGGCAGCTTCCCTGCACCTCCCCGACTCCCCCTAATAGCCTTTTTGCTCTCCACTCTCCAAGAGCTTATTAAATCTTTCTTTGATGATATTTTCATTCTCTGCTATGAACACCAGAGATGACAAGTTCCATAAAATTGATCCCAGCAGAAGATGCCTTCTATTCATCCTGAAATAAACTCTTTCCAACTGCAAGGGGGAGTGGCTACTCTGAGACCCAGCAAGTCGGTCAGCTGCCAACTCAACCATGACCTGAATCTAGAGAGTGATGCTCCTGCCAATCTGCCAGGCCCTGACTGATATACCTGTATGTAATCAGTTGGCTAGGCTTAACGTTTCATTCTTAAGAAATTCCAGCCTGTCCTCTTGGGGCCTTCTGTTAACAGACTGGTTTGAAGTGGCTGCCCCCACCGTGCTCTTTCCTATCAATGTAGCTGCACTGCCAAGTCACTTTCATCCCAGTCTCCTCTCTCACTTTTCAACCTCCTACCTTCAGTGGAGGCTTAATGGGCTGCTCCCTTTATTTGGAAAGACCAGTGCCAGAAAAGGGTGAGTCTGAGGAGTATTCAGGAGCCAGGACCACAGCTCAGCCCAAGCCTCAGCCTCAGCATCCCACCACCCTTTCTGTACTGGGTCTGTCCCACCCTGTCGGTACCTTGGATCCTGCAATTAAGTAACCAGCGGCTCCTTGGCCCACAGACCATCCCCCTCCCCCCCGCCCACGAATAATACCTGAAAGCATCATGAATCCAGACCACGGATGGCTCAAGCCCAGCTCCAGAGAGTAAATTTCAAAAAAGTTACATAAATGTTAAGTTCCATTCCCCACTTATGCTGCATATTGCACAATTTTTACTGAAAGCCATTCTTAACATTGTCAGAAGATCCACATTCTATGTCTAGCACTGAGGACATTATTGGGAAAAGTAAGGGACAGATGCAATATTCATTCCCAATTAAGAGATATTTGATCTCAGGGGTCTAATGTGAATTCTTACCTTTAAGAGGCACAGGGCAGCATTGTGATTAGGTATGCGTGTCCTAAAGCCAGGCTGTGGATTCAAATCCCAGCTCTCCCACTTACTAGCTGTGTGATTTTGGACAAGATGCTTAACCTCTTTGTGCCTCAGTTTCCTCATCTTTGTAAAATGAAGATAATAATAGGGTTGCTGCAAAGATTAAAAATGTTGGTACAGCGCTGGCTTGGGAAGCCAGCGGCCCCAGTTCGGGTCCCACATATGAGGGCCAGTGACACTGCCCTCAAAAAAAAAAAATCAGAAAAATGTTGGTACATATAAAGTGCATAAAATAGTGCCCAGCACGTAGTAGGTGCTCAGTAAAAGTGGTTCTTTACCAGTCTCCTCTTGGTGGGCTTTTGTACTTTGTGGAACCTCCATGAATATACAGGAAGAAGTTTCCAGATGGATGTGATAGCCTGGCATTTTGCTTGGGTCCTCCCACAATGCCCACAAATCATAGATCAGACAGGTACCAAGTTTATACAAATGACACATGCTGTCTATAGGAAGGGTGAGCCCAATGCAGCCACCCCTCCCAAACACACACACTCCTGCCAGCTTTGAAAGAAGTGCCTCTCCAGACCCACACTGAAGAAGTGAGAATTAATGCAAACCTAACTGTCTGACTTTGGCCATGGTGAGGGCCAGCTGCTGTCCCCCAGTGAATAACCAACACAAATAAATCATATAATACCTGCACTTTCAGAATGAAATTGTGCCATTTGCAATGATATGGATGGATCTAGAGACTATTATGTTGAGTGAAATAAGTCAGTCAGAGAAGGACAAATACCATATGATCTCACTCATATGTGGAATCTGAAAAACTGTATGAATGAGCAAAGTAAACAGAAACTGTCTCATAGATACAGAGGAAAAATCAGGTTGCTAATTGGGAGGGGAATGGGGATGAGGGAGAAGGGGAAGGGATTAGACTGCAAAAATAGGCAACTACAATATTGCCACTGGGATAGGAAAAACAGTTTGGGGAATATAATTAATAATGTTGTAAATATTCTGTGGAATGTCAGATGATCATAGGTCTTGTTAGGGAGACCATTTCATGGATGGAGTAGAGGTTTGATCACTGCACTGTATTACTAAAGCGGAGGTGGTATACCTACTGTAATTGAATATATATAGATAGTCACGGGATGTGGATTATACTGTGGAAGAGAGTCAGAGGAAGAGTAATAGATATATATGATATGGGGGGGAGTGGGGTGGCGAATTGGGGGTGGGGGTTGTCACTTTGAGGGGTAAAATGTATAACTATTGCACTGTGTTGTACACCTGAAACTAATTAAAAAAATAAAATAAAATAAAATAAAATACCTGCACTTTCAAGTTAGCAATAATCTTGTGTATCTTCAGTTTCCACATGTGGCTAGGGGTTTCTCAAATATTTTATTAAATTTTGCTTAAAGTGTACTTTAGTCTTCTAAACCATGATGAAAATGTGTTATATGCTTAATTTGGGTACATGGAGACCACCTGCTCATTTACTTAGGATGCCAAAATAATCCACTTTACATAAGCCCCTGAATCTAGTTTTTCCTTTTCAATGAGAGAGTCCTGAGATTAAAAGTCAAACTATGAAAAATATATTGCCATTTGCAACTACTTAACTGTAAAACTCAGGATTTCTTTCTGGGTGCTATGTAACTATATAGACTGAATATTTGTGTTCCTCCAAAATCCATATGTTGAACCCCTAGCCCTAATGTTATGGTATTTGGAGACGAAGCCTTTGGGAGGTAATTAGGTTCGTGTGGGTGGTCCTTCTAAGAAGAGCACAAGAAACCAGAGCTCTCTCTCTCTGTCGTGTGAGGATGGCGGTCACCTGCGAGCCAGGAAGAGTCTCACCAGAGAACTGCTAGACCTTGATCTTGGGACTTTTCAGCCCACAAAACCATGAGAAAATACATTTCTGTTGTTTAAGCCACCTACTCTATAGTATTTTGGTGTGGCAGCCTGAGCTAAGACATATATTAACCATCTAAATCATAATGATAATGTGTTAAATACCCAATTTTGCTATATGGAAACCTCCAGCCTATTAACTTAGGATACAAAATTAACTCATTTTTATGCAAGCCTCTAAATGAAGTTTTCCCTTTTTAATTAAAGGGTGTCTGGAGACTAAAAGTCAAGCTGTGAAAAACCCATTGCTATTAGCAACTGCTTAACTGTATAAGTCAGGAATTCTTAGTGCTATGCAACCAAAACCAAAGTCTGGAAATAAACTGGGTCCTGAAGCTAATATAACTCTGTAATTTGATGCATAGCCCCTAACTTCAACTTCCTATGCTCATCAAAGTGGCATCATCATTTACATCGATTTTATACCAAGTAGGTATTGTCAATTTGGAATTATAAAATAAATGCAAATTAATAAAACATTGCTTTCATCTCATATTTAAGGGTTCTAAATAAAGATTTTATCTTTAAAAGAAGTTTGAAATTCTACAGTACTGGTTATGATATTACAGCAGTGCCCCTCAAATCCCACCTGCATGCCTCTCCCAGAATAATCTCTCCACTATACACTCATATACTCTCATTAAATATAACTGTGACTCTCCCTGCTTTGATGCTTTCAGTGGCTCCTCCCCATTTCCCATAAGACCAAGTGAGGACTCCTTGGCTTGGCTTCCATGTATTCACTGTCATCACACACTACTCCGGGTCCACAAGCATAGAACTACTTGCAAAGAATTTGCTATTTTCCAGGAAATTTCAGATATTTCGTGCTCTTTCCTTGGCCAAAATGCCCTCATTCTCTTTTCCCTTCCCCTGCCCCAACTCAGTTCACACATTCACCAATCAAGGCCTAACTCAAGCAGAATCTCTTTAACCAGCCTCATGCCTTATTCGTGCTCCCATTGTACCTTATATCTGAACCTGTACTGAAGTGATTGGTGTATGTCTCTAAGTTCCCCAGATGACTGCGAGCTCCTACTGTAATAGTGAGATATTTATCTTTACATTCTGACACACAAGTGTTCAATTACATAGAAGGAAAGGAGGGTGGGAAGCAGGGAAAGAAGCTGAGAAGGACAGAAGGGAGGGAAGAAGGGATGGTGAAAGGCCAGCAGGACTGGGTCTTCCATGGTGACTGTTCTGACGAGACAAGCATGAAACTGAGCCAGTCTTGTGCCATGCCCGCCCACCTCCTAGAAGCTGGAAAAATCCTTTCCAGATTAAGCTATGTTCTGGATTGCCTGTGTGACTACTCTGTTCCTTGATTTCATTTCAGTTTCCTGACAATGAAACTTATGAGGTAGTGTTACTCTCCTATTACACAGATGAGGAAACTGAGACCCAGAAATGTGAAGTGATGGATCAGGGTTAGAACCCAGGATTCCCCTGAGCCAGATGTGACCCCTCTAAGGGCTCCAGTTGACGTACCTTTGTATGTTTGTGTGCACGTGTGTGGGACAGCACTCAATTTGGCAGGGCATTGGGTGGTAAGGGAGCTTAGTCTTTTCTATTAAAATCACCATTCAATCAAGGCTAGCCATATTGTGAAACAGAGGCAGCATCTGTCTTGGGCTTTTTATCCTACACAAATAGGTTGTTATGGAAACCACACTTCTGAGATTATGATCGAAACATCATTTGCCTGCATCGTTTTCTTTAAAACCTTACATGCTGATAGTAGGTGGGAAATGTCTACATTTACAACATCAGTTCCTTCTTGGAAACAAGCAGCTATCTGTAAATTGTTGTAAAGTAATTATAGAAAACTTTCAAAATCTTCCATGTTTTTGCTCTTTTGACAAATAATAAACACAGCCAGTTTTTAGTGTCTGTCTCCATCTCAATCATGAACACCTGGAAGGAAGTGGTATTTTACTCAGTTGTGGGTACTCAAGGCTTAGATGGAGCATGGCACCAAGGAGTTGTGGAGTGAATGGGATTTGACTGGATAAACATGACAGATTCACCAATACAGGTTAGAAACAATATCCTTTTACATTTGCTCTAGCTCAGGGGTCGGCAAACTGCGGCTTGCACATGCGACTCTTTGTGTACCTTCCGTCTCAAAAGTTTGCCGACCCCTGGAAGAGCCAATCCTGTCCCTCGAAGTTTTGCAAGGCCTATAAAACAAATGAAATCACCATTATGTGAATAATATCCTTTAAAAATTTTATAAATGAAACTATAATAGTTTTATTTTCATTTGCAATTTTACTTCAAGAGTCGCATGTGGCTTCTGAGGCCCTGCAGTTTGCTGACCCCTGGCGGCTCTTCCGTCTCAAAAGTTTGCCGACCACTGGCCTAGCTCTACACACTCTCCAAAGCCTTCTTGTTGTTTGATTCTACTTGGTCTTCCTATCTACTCTGTGAGTTAAGCAGGATACATAGTATCAGTTCTATTCCATAGAGGAGAAAACAGAAACAGCAAACTCCAGTGACAGCTGGGTTCATTAACTGGCAGTGGAGGCCAGATTAGAACCTGGGCTTCAGGCTCCTAGTCCAGTGCTCTTCTCTCCGCTCCACGCAGCCTCTCCTAAATGCCTCCCACGCGTGGTGCAATGAGCACCTGAGGGACAGGCTTCACACCAGAATACCCTGTACATGTTCTTGTATTCATTCTACTGTTTAACGAGCACCCTCTCTGGTAATTTAGCTTTATATTAGTATGCTAGGGCTGCCATAACAGAATACCACAGATTGAGTGGCTTAAACAACAGAATCTATTTCTCAAATTTCTGGAAACTGCAAGTCCAAGATCAGGGTTGGTCGGTTTCTGGTATAGATTTCCCTACTGGCTTGCAGATGGCTGCCTTCTTAGTATATCTTCACATGGCTTCTTCTCTGTGCGCATGAAGAGAGAGAGTGAGCTCTGGTATCTCTTCCTTCTCTTATAGGGACACCAGTGTGACGGGATTATGACCTCATTCGGCCTTAATTACCTTTCTAAACGCCTTATCTCCAAATATAGTCACATGGGGGTTAGAGCGTCAACACATGCATTTTGGGGCACACAATTCAATCCATAACAAGTTTAATCCAGATGTCTCCAAAATGCCTACGGATTCATATCCCAGCTCCTCTCCCACAGCCTTTCCTTGACCCTGCTCATCCATTTTTCTAATTAGCTTTGACTCACCTTAGTTTTTTGTTTTGTTTTTTTTTTAGAGGACAGTGTCACTGGCCCTCATATGTGGGATCAAAACCAGGGCCGTTGGTGTCCCAAGCCAGCTCTTAACCACCATGCCACTTGGCTGGCCCTCACCTTAGTTTTTATTGAACTCTGTTCTGTAAGATTATTCTGGAGAATAATCTTTTGGTACACTAGAGTTTTCCTCTGTGTTTATCTCAGTTAGTTTCTGAGAGGCCACTTGAGTGGGAACCATAATGAATCACTCTGGGTACTTTTCTACTGAGCCTGAGCCCAAGGACGGCCATAGGGACTGGGCTGACATGCAAATGGAGTTCCCTGAAATGGGGGTTTTACAGGACTTTGGAGGAGTGGGGGTGCTCAGAAAAGAGAGTCTACTTCTGTCATCTTACCTCTGTCTCACTTGATCAGCAGGCGTAAATTTCAACTCCCATGAAGAGCAGACAAAAGAAGCCTGCCTGCTCTGGGCTGCCCACTTTAGAGGACCCTGTCCTGCAGGACCAAGATCAGGAAGAGGCAGGAGCCAATCTGCCTTGTGTGATCCTCACAGTGATGCCTCGCTTGCCTTACCCCAGCCCCAGCCCTGATGTCCTGGCCTTCTTTGACCAGACTGTCAAAGGGGAGACGCTCAGAGAGCTGAGGTAATATGCCCACTCAGAACCCATGCGGCCCCTTCTAGACCCTGGAATTCAAGCGCCCACAGAAAGAGTTCCCCTAGAACGGACCCCACACCCCTAAGCAGGATGAGTGTCCACATGGCTGCCCGCAGGCTCTGTGTTGGAGGGGATGAATTGAGGGTGGAATGAAAAGATAGCCACAAGCTGGTTCAACACATCCTGCCATGCTCCAAGACAGAGTCCAAGGATTCAAGGATTCTAAATTCGAATCTGGGCTTCCACATCCTTAAGAAGGAATATTTGCAAGAGGAAAGTGCGTTTTTAATCTAACAATTTGCTAGTTTGATGTGTCACTTTTAACTCTTTAGACATATAGTATGTGACCTTCCACCCACACTGCTGCCCCAAGCCCCACAGTGTTAAAGAGGGACTGGAGGAAATAGCCTTGAGAGGATGACTTAAGATTTAGAAGCTCTTATAAGAAATGCCCACATGCCCACACACACACACACACACGCATGCACACACACACTACTACTACAGGTATGTATTACTTATACATCACTATCATGATTGTTTCTAATAATTTATGATCATGCTTGCCAGGGCAAAGTGTTGAGGCAGCATGTGAGCTGATGAATGTGTGAATGTGTGTGTACGCGTGCGTGTGCACATGCGTTTGCATGCACGTGTGTGAGTGTGTGTGTGTGTGTGTGTGTGTGTGTGTGTGTAGGGGGAGGATTACTGTGGTCTCCTCAAAGGATGAGGGCATTTTTGGTGAGAGATATACAGCACTCTGCATGACAGTTTCTCTGACATTGTCCATGAAGGGGGCAGCTAAAGGTGATGGGGGCCATGTATGTGGACGCTGGCCAGAATCCTGGCCAGATCTGCCTCTTCAGGGAAGAAATTCTGTACAGCCTTATCCCAGGCTCTTTACATTTATCCTCTTCCCTCAGACTCCTCAAGTTTCCCACAGAAAACACACACAGAGATACAAGTATACACACAAATACACAGACATGCACACACAACACACACAGAGACACACAGATACATGAGACCCATAGACACACGCACAGATATACACATTCAGATATACATGCAGACATTCACAGACACACACATGCAAACAAGTATATCCACATGCTCAGACACAGACACACAGACATACACACAATAGGGATCATATCACCTCCCAGAAGCCACCCCCAGTCCCTCACACTTTCCTCTTTTCCACAACCTCCCACCACTCGTCTTCCCCCATTAGGACTGACTATCCAAAAAGTGGCCTATCTTTTGATGGCCCAAGGAGCAGTACAGTGTCAATAAGAAATGGCTTGCAGAGCCTCGAGCATCCACGCAGAGTTCACACTGGATCGTGTCCAAGGTCACTTTCAACTGAAAGGTTCCAAGTCCCAGACCCAGCCCAGGCCATGATAAAAGTGACTTCTTGATTATGTCCATTATCAGGACCATGAGTGACAACAAAGTCCAGCCTGGGGCCCTTTCTTTTGGGAGAGCCTTTGGCAGCACAGTCAGGCCTCCCACATGCCCCTGGGTTTAGAGATTCTTGGTCCCACGCTGCCTGCGAAAGGTTTATGCAGGGAGGAGGTGGGAGGGTGGAGGAGACTCTCTGGTCCCTGGTGGTTAGCGAGTTGGTCTAAACATATCCTCCCAGCCTCACCTTCAGCTCCACCCGAATACTTGCAGAAAGATGTCCAAGGTCTGACTTTCTCCCCAGTCCCAGCATCGCCTCCACCCTCTCCAGCCCTCCGGTCTTGATCTACTGTATAAACACAGGGCTGCTGCCAAGCTGCAGGAACGGTAAATCTTCCTTACGCTTTTATTCACACCTTCACCTCTGCAGACAGTGCTGAAGCAAAACAAGCCCCACAAAATCCCTGTGGGCTCTAGTAGTCTGGCAGTCTCTTCTTTGCTCCTCTCTGACCCCCTCTGGAAGGTAGAGAGGTCAGGAGAAGAAACCCGCTCAGCTCCATGGGGCAGCAGCTGCCCTTCTCCTGCTCCTGGAGGGGCTCGGTGAGCACCTGTCACATGGTGAGTCCTATACCAGTCTCTGGTGACCAGACATCACTGAGACCTGGTGAAACTGGGAAATGAATATTCATGGAGCAGCACTAAACCTGACCCACCCTCCTGCCTCCCACAAACTGCAGGAGACCTGGGCCTGGGGAGGCCAAAGCAGTATGTTCAAAACATTAGGCAAGATGAGATAGGCCTGCCCTGGCTCCCACCTGAGGAGCCACCGTAAGAAAGGAGGGGCAGCAAAATCAGCTGCGGCCCCGGGGAAAAATGGACCCTAGCTCTAAGGGCCCCGAAGCCAAGGCAGCACCTCTGAGGTTGCAGCCTTTAGAAAACAGCCCAAGTCTGGAGAATTCCCAGGAATCTTCTCATCCTCCCATTCTGGGTCACCAGGGAAGGCTTCCTTTCAGCCCAACTAGGATGAAGGAGGACTGGGGGAGGACAAGAGGCACTGGATTTTGCAGAGCTCCATTTATAAAGAATAGAGGCAATGGGCTTAGCATGGCCCGCTGTCCCAATGTGCCCAGGACTGCGGGGTTTCCAGAGACATGGGGCTTTCTATGTTACAATGAGGACAGTCCTGAGCAAACAAGGAAGGTGGGGTCACCTGAGGGGCTGTGGGAAAGGACCCTCCTTCCCTGAGCCTGGCACATCGCTAGGGCCAGAGGACGGCTCAGACCCAAGCTGCCTATTAATGATTGTGCTATAGCCGAAAACTTTCCTCACCATTCTGCCTCATGCATGGGGAAAGGCTGATGAGCAGAGGGTGTCCTATGGCCAGCTAAGGAGCAGTCAAGGGGAAAAAGGCAGAAGGAAAGCGTCCACGGTCTTGGCAGTAGAAAGGGAAATTCCCTCACTGGTTTTAGGAGGCTGGGGCTTATAAGGTCCCACACAGAGGCTGGGGGGTCAGGAAGGAGCTGGGAGCACCTGAGACCAGTGCCAAGTCAATGGTTTGACTTCTCCTTAAACCCTTCACCAGGGTACAGATACTGAATAGGACACAGGATGAGGCTGGGGGGACTGTGTCTGTGTGTTGGGGACAGATAGGCTTTAAAACCTTTTGCCTGGTGCCTCCTCTTCCCAGGGACCCAGAAGGCAGGCTTGTGAGTGCTGTCCTTGGATGGCCTGAGACACCCGAGCAAGCTTGCTCCTTTGGATCTGTCCCAGGGAACAGGCTCCCCTCCATGAGTGTGCCAACTGGAAGTTGTGGGCAGATAGATGTCTCTAGAGGCAATGGAGGTTTGAGTTACACAAGGCAGATCCCATGGAGACCACCTCACTCAGACCCTTATTGGACAGGGAGGCTGTCACCAGCTCAGGGCAGCACTATCACAAGTGGTTAGAGCCCCAGGCGGGACTCTCCACCACCAGGTGCCTCAGCCAGAGGTGCCTCAGCCCTGTAAAAGACCCTGCCCTTCCAGAGCCACCTGCTGTTTTATGGAGGCGCAGTCTCCATTCCGTGCAAGTCCGCAGCTTGCTCCAGCACCAACTCTAGATGGAAACCTTCCAGCAGATTCCCCTGAACTGCCTGCCCTGGGGCCTCTGGGCCTGGAATCTGCAGAGGAATCTGCCTGCCTACTATGCCTGTCACTTTCCTGGCCTTGGAATGTGAAAAAAGCCCAGCCTCACCCTCAGGAGCAGCAAGCTATTCCCTAGGAACCTTCCTAGAGGTGGGTAGTTAAGACGCAGTTTACAGAGCTATTAACACTGGGCTCCAATCAGTTTATCAGGAAGCAGCGGCCAGAGGATGCGGCAAATGCAGATACATTCTGGTGTGTCTGATCAGTCAGGTGGGAAGGGAGCCAGACACAGGATGCTGAGACAGGCTGAGGAGTGGGAGCAGGTGTAGGTGGGTTCTTTTTTGAGTAGTTAGGAGGAGGGTCCTAAGTGTAGGGCCAGGAGAGCAGAGGAGAGATAGAAAAAACATTGGAAAGATTCAGGAAAAGCATTTCCTGACTGCTACTATACCAGCTTTTAGCATTTACAGTATTTCTAGTTCTGTCCTATTGTGGGTGAGCTCAACACTCCCAAAAATAAAATGCAGGAAAGAGCCTGAGAGATGGTCCTGAGAAAGGACTCGGCTGCCCCCTTGTTCTCAGCAACCCTGCTAGGAAAAGCAGGACTACACGAAGGGCTAACAAGGAGAGCCTGCAGCCCCTGCACCCTCCAGACCCCACTGCACAGAGGAGTAGAAGACAGAGGGCTGTGCCCTGGGCAAGGCTGCCAGGAGCCACCTCCTGGGAAGCCTCAGGAGGCTCGAAGGCTCTTCCCAGGCAGCTGAGATGCTGAGTTCTCCAGGAGGAGAGTACCGGTTTCTTGGAACAAAAATGTCCTGATTTATTCAACAAGAGGCCCGTGGAGCTCCCTTAGCAATTATTGCCTCACCCTGCAGCTTTCTGCCTGGCTGGTCACTAGTAATTTATTGCAAATAAGTCTCTTTGCTCCAATAAAGCAGTCGGTCTTCTCTACCTCTGAATTCCCTACAGAGCTTAACACAGCTGGGCTCCCAGATCCGGTCCTCATTAAAAATCCTTCTGGACCTGAATCTTCCCACTTTTCCATGCCCCGTCTCCGCCCCTGCATTCCTCCAGCCAGCCCAGGAATGCACTCACTTCTCACTTCCCGAAGAGCTGAGTTGGCAGGTGCTGACAAAGGAAGGGCAGGTAAGAGGCTCTGAGTCTGTAGATCTGACTAGTAGTCTGGCCCAAGCTTCTATAGGTAAACAGGGAATCACTATTAGCAAATTCTCTAATTAGGGTTCTCTTTATTGTCCTCCTGTGGAAGATACACATTTGTAACATATAAGTCAGACCATGAATCTCACAGAGAACTGGAAATCTCTAAGAACATTACCTACGTGTCTCTGGCAGGAGCCACTTAACTTTCCAAGTTTCGGTTACCTCACCTATGAAAAGTATTACTGTAGGCAGCTGACTAAGCCAGGTGATAAAGTACTTTCTGATCCTACATGTCTATGCAAAATTGGACAATCTCATTCATCCACGTGCAAAACAGTGATGCGGCTTTGGAGTCAAAAGACCTGCAGTTCACATCCTGGCTCTGGCACTTATTACCTGGTTGGTCTTGGAAAGTCAGTTAATCTTTCTGAACAAATTTTCTTACCTGTAAAATGGTCACAATAATAATATCTTCACCACATAGATGGTGTGAGATTTAAATGAGATACCACATGTGAACAGTTGATAAACTCTGAAGTAGTATTCAAGTGTTACTGATCATAATAACTGTGATAAATGAAAACCTCCTTTTAAATACGAGATCTGACAATCAAGTTCAAGAACTCATCCTAGAAACAGTGCTACATACCTCATCACTGAATATTACTATGGTCACCTTCGAAGTACTCCCCTTGGGAAGCTAGGCACCGAAGCCAGTGCCTAGTCCACCCTTCAAAGCAATTTTAGAACTCTTTCTGGAACAGCCATCAAAGATGTCGTTGAATGACCCTTCATGTCCTGAATGTCATCAAAATGTCTTCCTTTCAATATTTTCTTGAAGAAGTCGTTGGGGGCCAGATCAGGTGAGTAGAGAGGGTGTTCCAATACAGTTATTTGTTTACTGTCTAAAAACTCCCTCACAGACAGTGCCGTGTGAGCTGGTGCATTGTCGTGATACAAGAGCCATGAATTGTTGGCAAAAAAGTTCTGGTTTTTTTCGTCTAACTTTTTCACGCAGCCTTTTTAGTACTTCTAAATAGTTAACTTGGTTAACTGTTTGGCCAGTTGGTACAAAATCATAATGAATAAGCCCTCTGATATCATAAAAGGTTAGCAAGATCATTGCAACAAGTTTGCAAACTTAATTGTCTGACCTCGTAAGCAAATACTTATGGTTGACATCAGAAGCACAAAAAAGATCATAGACGATGGGTTTGCTGGTAACTGCTCCCTGCCCAAGAGCATTAGCTGCCTTGAAACCGCCTTTTGAGGTGGCACTTCCCAGAGTGGGGAGGTCAGTGCTGCTCCCAGGGTGGCAGCTGCAGGGCTGGCCTCTCCAAACACAGGGTGAGGCTGTTGGCCCCCTGCCGGGGCCTCTCCCATGCTGCCTCTGCAGTTTGACAGCAGACTCCTGGCAACCTCTTCCCCAGGTAATAAAGCCACAGTAAATTGAGGCCCTTATGTTTCAGTGCGCTTTATGCAGAGGAGCAGACCTTCTAGAAATGAATATTCATTTGTACTACCCCTTAAAAAAATGCTGATAAACTCACAAAAAAAGCAATAGGTAAATGCTAATTGCGTTTCCTTGGGTAAGCAACATAAAAAATTCATTGCAGTTTTTAGAACAAAATGCCAATTGCATTTTAATTGCTAGAGAGGAATGAGTAGGAGAGAAACTTAACCAGAAAAGGGTTAACTGGGTATAACCACAGAAAGAAATCTCCCCAAGTCAGAGGCCCAGTTTTAAAACAAGAGCTAACAGCTGAGAGAGAGATGGGTGTTGTGTGGAAGCTAGACCCTCCCTAAGAGAACATTGATTTAAGTGTTTCTCAGACTTGTAGCATCTCGGCACCTAGATGGCTGGCGCTTTTTGTTGCAGGTTATGACATGGAAATTTAACAAATGTAAAGAATTAAATAAATAAGTCCTGCCAAAGGTCTAGAGAGATGAGGAGGAGGCAGTACCAGAGCTTTAAGAAACTTGTATGGGAGGAAAATTGTAATTCTGCCCTTAATGTGAGTGAGTGTGTGTGCGTGCGCGCGTGTGTAAGAGAGTGAGGAAGAGAGTTAGCTGGACCAACACTTTAATAACAGAACTCCTTGGACCAGTTCACAGAACTGTCGTTTAACACCACACCCTATTCCAACACCAGCCAGAGTGTTCTTACGGTGGCCCCCACTCGCACCCCTGCCCCAGCAGGGCAAGCCAGAGCCAGGTCAGAACAGGAAGTAGGCGAGACCAACCATAGGAGAGTGGAGAGACTCCTGACTCCACGGGCTTAATCTGGTCTGGCCCAGCATTAACCCCATCTTCCTAGGGGCCTCCAGAGCTAAGGACTCCTCTTGGGAGGCACTCCCCGCTCCCCACCTGCCTGAGAGCACAGGGAGAAGGCAGGTCCAGGGTATCCCTGCGCATCCTCCCTGAAGATGGGCACAGGGGCTGGGGAGGGGAGGAGCAGAAGGGCAGGCTCCCAGCTGCTTCCAGCAGCCTCTTCTTGTCCAGCTCCTTCCCCACATCCATCAGCTCCGCACGGTCCCAACTCTGCCCCAGCCCCCCTCTTGTCATTGAGGCTCTCTGGTAAGATAGAGGGACTGGAAATCAGGGTCTGGGGACGAGGCCCTTTGGCGTGGAGGCTGGCTCTCGGGTAGTGACTATCTCCCGTGCAGTGATAGCAGATCCGTGCCGTCTGCATCAGGTCCGCTGCTTCTCCTCCATCTGGTGGACCTGCCGGAGACCCCAGGAAACATGAGGTTGCTATGTGTGAGATGGAGGAAACAACAGGACTAGGGGAGGAATTCCTGAACAGAAAGAGGAAGGAGCTGGATCCACAGCATGGCTCCCCCAGGCGCTAGCCGAGTCAACTTCATTTTAGTAAATCACTTAACCATTCAGAACTTTCATTTACACATCTCTCAAATGGGGCTAAAATTATCTGCTTCTCTAGGATGTTCTGTAAGGTTTGAATGAGAAGATGGATGCATATGTCCCCTGTAAACCCTGAAGTTTATTGTCTACCCCCATCCCATGCCCAACCTTGCAGAAAGATGCTTTTCCTTCTCAAGACTGGCATTTGTAAAGTACCTGATACAAATAATGTGTTTTTACACACATCATCTCACTTGGCTGTCCCACTGAACAGATGAAGCTGAGTGGCTTGCCCAGTGTCGCACAAAAATTAATCAGTTGCTGAACCCAAATTGCTAAATGCTGAGCCCTCTCCATAGTGTGGGGAATGTGGACACTAGTGACTGCCTTAGAAACCAGGGGGAGTGATGGGCATAAGTAAATCCATAAATAACACAGGGTCACTCACTCTAAGCCCAGCACTGTGCAGGCCTTGTGCAGGGCTCGCCTCATTTAATCATCACAGTAGCATACAAGGTAGCATGATGGCTACCACCAGGCAACTGAGGTTTGCCAAGTTAGGAGCTTGCCAAAGGCCCTACAGTACAGTAAATGGCAGATCTGGGCTACAACACAGACTCAGGTATGCTCTTCCCCAGTCAATGCTTAAATGGGTGGAAATCCGATGGATTCAACATTATATGCATCACTCCTGCTTCCTCCCACTCCGGGGAACATTCCCTAGCCCTCCCCAGCCCCGAGCAGGGCCCAGGCCTGAGGGGTGAGGGTCAGTTTCCGAAGGATAGGTCCTTTACAAACCTCCCCAGCCTACCCCGAGCCCCACGCTCACCCGTGCCGTGCTGTGGATCCAGTCCAGGAACTCAGCAACCTTGGCGAAGACACCGGGGTGATTGGGCTCTGCACAGCCTCGGCCCCAGCTGACCACCCCAACAAGGCGCCATATGCCCCCATCGGGGCACACCAGGGGGCCTCCGCTATCCCCCTGAGGGATCCAGGCACAGAGACCAGAGGAACAGGCAGTTAGTCCTTCAAGGTGGAGGGGCACCAGACCTCCCTGGGAGCAGACTCTCCGTTCCAGGCCTCAACTTGTTCCAGCAGGGATCCCATCTTGCCTCATCCCTCCTAGCGAGGCTGCTCAGAGCAGGGGCCAAGCTACAGCAGGATGCCTGCCCTTACCCTCCACCACAGCCCCCTCACTGCCACACCTGGCAGGCATCAGCCCTCCCGTCCAGGTGGCCAGCACACAGCATACGGGGGGTGAGGGCTCCGCTGTACATGCAAGAACTGTTGCAGAGCTGGGTGCTCAGCAGGGGCACCACTGTGTCTTGCAGCGTGTCCGAGCTGTGGGCTGTGAGAGGCAGCATGGAAATGGAGAGACACAGAACAAGGCTGCAGGGCACAAAGCAAGGCCCAGGAAGGCAGGACAGCAATAGGGGAGGGAGTTGGAGGCCCCGGAGACAGAGACCCAAAAAGGGGAGCCTAGGGTGGGAGCTGTGGACCCTGGGCAAGGGAGCAAGGGTCTGTCAGACTGGGGGCTGGGAGGCAAGGTGGGGAGTAGAACTCATGCATACACCCTGAATACTGAGGCCTTCACATTCCTGGGACAAAGGGAATGAAAGTAAAGGGCCCAGGTTTAGGGGAAACTAAGGGGTTATTCTCTCAGAAAGACCCAGACAGGGGAGAATAGGGACTCTAGGCCTGTCCAAGGACGATTCCAGAGGAAAATGGGGCTGGCACTGCCAAGTGGCCAGGGGAGGTGGAGATACCTCATCTTGGGAAGGATACCTTCCTCCACCCCCACACCCCTTTTGCACCCACAGCCCTGGGAGGCAACTCACTGTGGCTGGGGTCGGTGTGGCCCCAGCCAGACACCCAGCACTGCGAACCCGTCGGAAAATCCTGCTCCTCGGCCGGCAGGCACACGGCGCCCACAGTGTCTGTGGAGAGGCATGGTCCCGGGCCCCACTCAGGCTTGGCTTCCCTCCCCCAGCCTGAGCAAAGACCAGGGCTGGCAGATCCTCTTCGCCCCTTTTTCAAACAGTCCTGGTTCTTGGTCTCCACCAGCCAGTCCTCCAGTACAGCTGTGCAGGTTGTGTACTCTACCACCTTGGAAGTCACCACTCACACAGTGGACAATGTGTAAACTGCAGTGTGCATGGCACCCTCTAGGTTGGGCAGTATACATGCTGCACACCCCCAACCTGGAGACTGAGGAAGAATGGAAATTCCTTCTGGGCTTTTGTACCCAACTTCTAATAAGGACCCATTTTGGATTTTCCCCAGGGTGTTTGGTCCCTCTTGGGGTATTGTGTGTGACGCGTCCTACAGGTGGAGCCCACCCGTGTTCTTAGGTAGTACACAGACATGCCACTAGCTTGGGGAGAGAGTAGTGCCTTTTCCGTTCTCTTTCAGTCCCTCTAACCTCATCGAGGAGAAAGACTGCAGCTGGTGCTGCTCTGTACCTCTCTTAATGCCTGTCACCCTCCATCTAAACATGCTGAGAGCAGGCCCAGGCGCAGCAGCTCTGCAGAGGACAGCACCCAGCTAGCAGTAGAACACTGTTTCGTTTTCATTCTGTGCACTTTTGTGGTTATTTACTGTAATTGATATGGGCTCTCCAGTTAGGTTGAAACTGAAAATACCCCTTTTAAGTATATTTAGGTCAATTTAGAAATATTAACTGTTGAACAACAATTCAGAGAACCCATATATGATAAAATTTATGAACAGCACAGAGCAACAACTGTTTTTCAGGAAATCCAACAGGTTGCAATGGGAGGGAGGAGTGCTGCGTATGAGTGTGAGTGTGTGGACACGAGTGCGTATGGTGTGAGCATGTGTGCATGAGAGTGAGTGTGCATGTGCACTTGTGTGAGCATTGCATGTGCGTGTGTTTCCATGAGTGTGCGCATTTGCACGGGTGCATGCTGGGTCCATGCATGTTGAGGAGTCGCCCTTCCAGGACAGATGCAATGGAGGAGAAGCCCTGGGCCTGAAGTCAGCACACCAGGCTTGGGAACTGTTTGCAGTGTGAACTTAGGAAAAAAAGGTCACTTCCTTCACTGAACTCGGTGTCATTACCTGTATATACCTGCCTCATCTACCTGTCAGCATTCTTATGAGGATTTAGTGAAAGAATATTTGGAAAAATAAAAGAAATCATATTAACTATAACATGCCACGAGGTAGCTGGGATGCAAGACCAGCCTGGCGACAGGTGTGAAGGGGCTGTTGGTGGATGGAGTAACTAAAGCTCAGCTTGGGACCTCGAGGAAAACCCTGCCTGCAGCCCAGCTGTGAAGAGGGCCAGAGCCTTATTCCCAAAAGAGCAAGAGAAAAGCTGGTGTGAGTTCAGGTCCCTTTGATGCCAACGTTCACTATGGTCACTGACTGCTTTATGGTTTACAGCCCTAGGAGGAAACCTCAGCAATCAGCTCTCCTCTCAGCCCTCCCAATGCTTGTTCCTCGCGCACCACAGCCCACCTTCCCGCTCAGGGCCAGTGCCTCACCTGAGAAGTTGAGTGGTGTCCGGAGCCGCAGGAGGGCAACATCAAAGTCGTGATTCTGGGCACTGTAGAGAGGGTGAGGGATGATCCTCTCCACTGCAGCCCCCTGGTGTGGCCTGACCATACTGTGGCTGACCAGCCCCACATGGACCCGCCAGCTGGACAGGCGGGACAGCCTGAAACTGCACACAGGAGCCAGGGTGGAGGGGGCAGAAGAGGCTGATGTTAAGTGAGATGTTGGGTGGAGGAAGCTGGCCAGAAAGGCTGTTAGTGGGTGCCCGCATCACCAGGCAGTAAGCTCCCAGAACCCATGCCTCTTAGTATCCCCCCACAGCTGGCAAGACACTGGGCATGCAGTAGGTGCTTAATAAATGCTCAGGTAGAGATGGATAGAGAAATGAAACACTATGGGTCATCTGCAACCATCTCCCTTCCCTCCTGCAGAGCCTCCCTCCAAGTTTTGCAACAAACATCAAAGGGCCTTGCGTGATAATCTCCAAGCTGAGTCAGAAAAGCTTTCATCAGTACTGTCTCTCTACATACTATATGAGACCATGAGGAGTCATTTCACCTCTCCCAGCCTCAGTTTTCTCACTGTAACATGAGGATTGCACTATTTGCCCTGCTTACCACCAAGAGAAGAGGGCCAAAGAGCTAGCTCATTCGCTCATCATTCATCCTTCATTGCTCCAACCAGTATTTATTAAGCACCTGCTATATTCCAGGACTGTTCTAGGCCGTGGGGACAAGCAGTGGAAAAATCAACAAAGGGGTTCAGTGGTAAACAAGACTGAGAGTCCCTGCTTCTGTAGAGCTTCTAGTCTAAGGGGAAGAAAGACATTAAACAAACAATTACATGGAAGTGATTTAATTACAGTGGTGATAAACATTAAGAAGCACAGAGTGCTGTGAGCATGGAAGCATTTTAAAAACCTAAAAACTGGGCCAGCCGAGTGGCACGTTGGTTAAGAGCTGGCTTGGGACGCCAGCGGCCCCAGTTCGGATACGCCATATGAGGGCCAGTGACACTGCCCTCTACAGCTAAGATGGTGAACAACAGCTCCACCTGGAGCTGGGCTGCTGTGAGTCCCCAAGATGGCATAACTGCAGCCCCTACTGCAGTGGGCTGCCATAGGCTACAGTGAGTGGCCAGCAGCCAGCGTGAGCAGCGGCAGCTGGTGTGAGCTGCCAAGAGCTGCTGTGAGCGGCCGTCCAGAGGCTGGCGACCGATCTGCCTCACCCAGGAAGAGCGCAATGATAATGCCAACATGGGCCAGTGAAGCGACGTCCTCCACAACTAGACTGAAGAACAAAAGGACAACAACTTGTCTGTTCCCCTTCCCCAGTTCCCCAACGCTGTTTCCCTCCCCCAAATCCCCAATAAAGTCTTTTTTTAAAAAACACAAAAAACCCTAAAAACTGAACAATATAAAGAACCAGTATTTATATGATTACTGCTATTCGCGCGGAGCTGTTCTTAGCACTGAACAGGGAGAATTTTACAAACCACTGTGCCCACTTGGAACAGACGTGGGGAGGCAGACAGTTGGACATGGACATTTCATACAGGAGGTACCAAACAGCAAAGGTGACTAAGGCACTCTTCCCCAGCAGCCCCCGAGACTTGCCTGTGCATGCAGTGCGCAGCAGTCACCACCCAGTGTGGTGCCAGCACAGAGCCCCCGCACGTGTGCCGAGAGCCCAGGGTCACACTGGCCTGCCAAGGCCAGCGCCCAGGAGCCACGGCCTGCCCACCGACTATCCGGGAAGCCAGCGGACTTGCCCCACACTCTGCAAACAGAGAAGCACTGATAAGACGGAAAGAAAGAGAGGTGGATAGCAGCACAGTCCTATCGCTCAGTGAGTGTGGCCCATTGTGGATTGCTTTCATTTATTATTCCTGGTCCTAAGGATGGGGCACTGGAAAGCAGAAATATTGGTTACACATCTGCTGGCCCCATCAGGCTGTAAGCTCAATGAGAGCAGGGACTATGGCTGTGTTATCTATGGAGTCCCAACACCTAATAAAATGCCTGTCCCATAGGAGGGGTCCAAATGTTGGTGTGTGGATGGTTGTGTGAAAGGACCAATGAAGAATGGATAGATGCATAGGAAGACAGATGAAAGGAACAGCACTAACTACCATTTGATCCTTAGTTCATTATCCCCCTTAATCTCCTGAAATTGTTAACTGGTTAACAACCAGTAATAATTCCACCTTTGGGGCTCTCCAGAAGAAAGCGGGAGTCACTGTCTGAGAACAAGGCAGGTAGTGTCAGGTAGTAAAGCAAAGAGATCATCTGCCCCGACCAGTGAGGAACATGACAGAGACTTAGACAGGGCTCTGTTTGGACTGAACTATGTCTGCAAGAAGGGGTCTGGCAAGCAGATGAGCAGGTGGACAAGGAACTCCATCCCAGGCCCAGCTGAACATCTCTGTGGGGCTCTTCTATACATAGGGCAGTGGGTGGGGGTGGGGAGAGACTCCTTCCTCACTCAGACGCCTGCCTGGATCCAAGACATGACTCACCAGAGCATTTGAGGGAAACGATTTGTCCAGAACTGCAGTTGACCCTGCAAAACAGAGGTGCCGGCAGGCAGCTGGGCAGGGACCCACTCGAGAATGAGAACCCACCCGAGGGCATGGAGGAAAGGTGGGGTCAGAGGGAGCCTCTCATGTAGCCATAGCCATCTGCTTCCCACCCCCACCCATGCCCATAGGTCCCTCTTCATAACAAGTCTCCAGGACAACAGTGTGCATGCTCCCCAATCACCCAGTAACACCAGCCAGACATCATGACCCTCGAGAGTCCATTTGGGCAGGACCCAAAGTTATAAATAAATTATTCATAAATGAGAAAACCCAACTATTCCCACTGAGGGTCCCTGAGTAAATGTGCGTTCAGCAGATGAGTGAATAAGTGAGAGGTGAGTGAACAGGGCTTTTGCCCACGCTCCTCCTTATGCTTACTCTAATCTCTATCTCAAGCCCTTTGCCAGGCCCTGCATATCCACATCCTTGCTCTCTCTCCTCTTTCCCCTCCTCTTCCTTAGCATACACCTTAGTTCCTTTTGGACCAAAGCCCTCTTCTTTTTCTTCACTCATCTCTTGCCCCCAATAGCCAGATGCCTGGATCCTTAGTTTCTTCTACTTTCCCAAATCCACAGCCCTAGGCTCTGCTCACAGAGTCAGTCCCAACCCTACCTCCCTTTCTCTATTTAGGTCTCTAAGAAGCTTGGGAACAGGCCGGCCGAGTGGCGCGGTGGTTAAGAGCTGGCTTGGGATGCCGGCGGCCCCCTGTTTGGATCCCACATATGAAGGCCAGTGACACTGCCCTCTAAAAAAAAAAAAAAAAAAAAAAAGGAAGCTTGGGAATGCTTCTCAAGCCTCGCCCATTTGTAGCCACGTTCCTATGATGGGCCCTCAGAGGACTGCAGCTAGATAGGAATGGCCTGAGGGAACGGTTCAGATGGGAAAAGTGGTACAAGGATAAGAAGGCTTTAGGTTGGCGATGGGAAGCCCAAGCCAGCCCACCCACAGCCCACCCAGGAAGCTGTTGGGCAGCTAGAGAAAGCCCAGGCAGAACAGAGACACTCTCAGCTTGCCCACTCCCAGGATTTGGGGAAAGGCCCACTCCATCCCAGAGCCCTCTTCTCTGGAGGGTCTCCAGGTTCCAAGCAGTTCTTAGCCAGAACAAGTCAACCACCTCTTTCCTGAGACACAAGAATTATCCAAATAAAATATGGTAGGGGTGAAAGAACACTCAGTTTGGAGACAACAGTCTGGTTTCAAGACTCGGTTTGGCCATTTGTTAGTTCTGTGACCTTGGACAAGGCCCTTTATCACAGCAAGCCTCAGTTTACCCACCTGGAAAGTGGGAATAAGAGTATCATGTTAAATGCTGTGACAATAAGAACCCACCCAGCAGTTCTTGCGAGGGGTAAGTAAGATAATTTATGTAAAATTTGGATAGAAAGGCTCATGGAACTCAGTTTGTAATTTCTGATTGGGAAATGTTCCTGTTTGTCCTCTTATCTTACACCACTGATGTCCTCACCACCAGGCTCCCATGACAGGGAGATTTTTGCTGGAATGTTCACCAGAAAGTAAGGGACCCCACTCAACCTCCTCAGAAGTCCTACCTGGACTGCCACACCTCTTCCAGGAGGCCTCCCAGTCTAGAAGAGAGCTGAGCAAACCCCTGGGAGCTGTTGAGCTTGATGGCAGACAGGTTCACTCCCTTGTGGTGAGTGAGTCTTGGCAGAAGAAGAGAATTGAACAAGAGGAAATCGGCTTTAAACTGTAGCATGAGAGGTGGTGGTTAATAACTGGAACGTGCATGCAATACCGCACCAAGAAAATGACTGAGCAAGCCTGTGACAATCACCTCTTCTGGGGTTTATGTTTGTTAAAAAGCAGAGATGCTCAAGGGAGAGACACCAGCTGGGACATCATTGTGCCCAGAGACCAGGAGATGACCAAAATGACCTCTTGCCATTTCCTGAGCACTCTGAATGAGACAGGCAGATGGAGGTCTCCACCTTCCCTTCCCCTGCAGCCAGGCTTCCACCCTCCCCAGGCTGTGGGTCTGGTCCCAGTTACCTGATATGCCCAAGGCTCCGGCAGATCCGCAGCCCCAGGGCAGAGCTCCAGCCCTCATGGCAAACCAGGAGCCAGTCTGGCTGGTCCCTCACCTGCACTTCCAGTAAGAAGTCCTCAGTGTTTATTCTGAAAGATACTGAAACCAAGGCATGAAATTCACATCCCACTTGCTGCAGGTGGGCACGGGGGGGCGAGACCTGGCCACTGTGGGACCTGGTGAGACCTTAATGATAGTGTCTGGGTCACCCAGAGTCAGGCTTCCTGTTTGTCAGAGCTTCAGGCAGGTTCTGAGAACAAAATAACCCTATCTGTGCAGCATTTCAGCCTTATGTTTTAACCAAATGCTTTTAAATGTGATCCATCACTCATTGTAATGGCAGCCCTGTGGGGTGAGTATTACCATCCTCCCCATTCTGCAGAAGAAAAATTAAGGCGTGGAGGTTGAATGACCTGCCTAAAGTCACAGAATGTGCAAGCGATGGATCCAGGACAAGCCCATCTCCTCTGATTTCAAAACTTGTGACAAATACTCGTGATGGCTACCATTTATTGAGTGTCTGGTTTTCTTCCAGGCTCTGTGCTAAGCTCTTTTACATATTAGCTCATATTATCCTTACAACTTCATGTGATAAATATTTTTATCTTCATTTCATAAAGAAGAAACTGGAAGTTCAAAGAAGTAATGTGCCCAGAGTCACACAGCTAGCAAAAGGCAGACTTCAAGCTAATTCTAACTTCTATAAATGATTCTAACCCCAGCCTCAGTAGCATCACACTTTCTGATCTTCCACTCCTACCTGGAGAGGAAAGGACAATGTTGGGGAAATGACAATGTACAGTGATGTTCCTAGCCCTTTAGGTGGCCACTGGATGAAAAATGCCGATCACACACTGTCTTCTCACACACCTGGCTTTTCTCTCCTCCATTGCTGGCTCACTCTGCCCAAAATGGCAAGTTGCCATTTCTCCTGACAGCCTGGGCTCCTGGCCATGCCCCAGCTAGCTATTCTGACAGTTCCCAAGGGGTGTTGAAAGCCCCAATTCAGAGATCATCTCTGTGATCCTGGACCATGTCACCACCCTCACACCAGAGGAGAAGACCCAGAAGGGTGGTAGCAAAGTCATGGTCCTTTATTTTGGTCTTCCCACTCCCAGCCAGAAGTGCGGTCTAGTGAAGAGGCCCAGGGCTGGGGTGGGAGTCTTGTAGCTTAGGAGGTGTGGCCCACCTGTTCTGGAAAGTGAGGGGAGCAGGGCTTCCTTGCTGTTGGCCTCTGCGCAGCTCAAATTCATGTCCTCATCCTGCAAGGTCCCAGGAATGGGCTGGGAGGAAGTTGGCCACAGATACAGCACTTCAGAGAATAAGGACAAGAAGAAGTTCACAGAGAAGAGGCTGGGGGAAGGGAAGGCTTCTCAAAGGAGGGAAACAAAGGGAGGAAAAAGACACTTGCAGTAAAGGGAGGCCAAAGCAGCCTCCTCATCAATCACCCACCTTAAGCAGCCCCCGCCCCCGCCTGCACCCAAACACACTGAGGAGAAGCACAGTGCTCTCTCTGTTACTCTGTCTTTTTGTCTGTCTCTGTCTCTAACTGAGAAAGATTTCTAGAAAAAGTTTGACCAGGGCCTCCTTGATTCACCCATTTCAGTACCTTGCACTTCTCACTGTAGGACTAGAATGTCCTCATGTAGAGCCTAAATCTCTCTGGCAGAAGTTTCATTCCATCTCCCCTTGTCCACTCAGTGTAGATGAGGAAGACACTTGTCCATTTGTCTTTAACAGCTGTCTCCACCCGCTCCCTCAGATCTTGTTCTTTGTCCCTCCCCAGATCGCTGAGGGGTCCCAGCACTGACCTAGCAGCCATGAGCCAATACTCGCACCAGCCAGAAGTGCCAGGGCTCCCAGCACCACACAGCCACACCGCCTGGAGCACCAGCGCCCTGCCAGAGAGATTGTAGGGGACAGTAGAACAGTGTGTGGGTGTGCTGCTCATGTCCGCCAGCCTCACTCCACCCTGCCAACCTCACTCCACCATGGGACCAGACAGCCACTGAGCTGCAGCAGGAGTTAGCCCTGCTCACTTCCCCTGCCCCATCATTCCTGAAGCCCATGGTACCCACTCAATCCCCAAGCTGGAAAACGGAGAGCATAATCAGTTCTCAGATAAATAACAAGATTGCCTCTCGCCATCAATCATTTGGGGCTGACCGAAGGAGGATCAGGAAAGAAGAGAATCTGGGAGATACAGGAAGCTTATCCTTTCACTGCCCCCCACCCTCTTATCCCCTATGGCTCAGTCTGCCAAACTGGGTTGCTGCTGGGCCTCCGGTCTCTGCAGTGGATCTTCTGGTTCTGCTCTGAAGACCTCGGGTCCTGGGTCTTCCTCTGCATACTGAGCCTCCATGGGGGCTTGGCCATCCGGCATCAGGCTCTGGGGAAATAGTTGACAGTCACTCAAGATCCCCACACCAAGGAGAGAAGTCACAGCCCACTACAAACCCCACTCTCTAACCTCAGCCATGCTCTCACAGCCATTTACAAGCCTTTTTCCATCATGGAGATTCCCTGTATGTTCCCATAGATGCCCCTCCAGGTCCTCTCCACTCTCCTGGAGCACCCAACCCCACCCACCTTACTCTCACACAATCAGTAAGTGTCAGGGCAGAGACTTGAACCCAGATTGAGCTGACTCCAAAGCTCACACTCTTCACTACCCACAAACCTTGCCTCCCACAAGCATAGAGGGCATCTGCTGAGTCCCTCAGCATCCCTCCTCAGGCTTCAGGATCCCACCCTTCTTCATTCCCTCCTATCTCAGAAGAAGAAATGCCCCTCCCCAGTGCACCACCTATCCATTCATTCAGTAAAGAGTATTTAGCCCAAGAGGACACGCCATGATGGGGGATACTGTAAGGAGTTCAAGATAAATTAACAGGGACCTTTATGCACCACCTCTGCCTCAGAGAATTTGAATTTGAGTTCTGAAGATAAGTCATGTAAACAAAGCAATACACGTTAAGTGACAGAAGAGAAGTTTAGTTAAACTACCATTGGCACTCAGAAGAAGAGCGTACTTCTCACTGGGAAGATCAAAGAAGACCTCCTAGAAGAAGTAGCCACTGAGACAGGCCCTGTTCAATGGCTAGGGTTTGAACTGATATATATGGGCAGTGAGTATTGCAGGAAAAGAGGATTGAAGAGGCAAAGGAATGAGGGTAATAGTAAGTTATGCATTTACCTTAAGTCCATGTACCATGAAGAAGAGTAATGCAAACTGTACTCTTGGAAAAAACACTGGATTAGCAATTCAAGGCTAGGTCTACAACCTATCTTTGTGACCTTGACATGTTAACTTGACAACTCACCATCTCTCCAAACTTCAATTTTATCATTTATAAAATAAAAATAATAACCCCTGCTTTCCAATAAGTTGTCTCCCCCCTTTAAGTGTCTTGTCTCCCTCCATTTATTCTTTATGCCAGAGAAATCTTGCTAAAATTCAAACAGGAACAAGTTAGACTCATCTTTAAAATACCCAATGAATCCTTGTAGCCTTCAGGATAAATCCAAAGCTCTTTGGCATGGTTGATAACATCCTCTGTGATCTTACCCTTTCTCATCTTTTCATCCTTACCTGCTAGCACTAACTTCCTCCACAGCAGAACTCAGGGTCATACTAACACACATGCAAGTTCTCAACACCTTCACAGACTCTCATACCACAGAGATATTGTCCCTGAGAGGCTGGACCATGTCACCACCCCTACACCACATAGCTAACTCCTATGACCCAAGAATCAGCTTAGATTAAGGATCCAAAATTGTGGAGTAGATAAACACTATGATTGCCACCTCCTGTAAACACATTAAAATTGCAACTAAATTATGGAATGATTAACCTAGAGAACCATCTGAAGTATAGCTGAACAGAAGTCCTAAAACTAAGGATATAAAGAATAAGCCATGTTGAGACTGGTAGGCAGAATGGAGATGTGCAATAGGCTGGCCCCACACCTCTGTAGCAATTGAGAATCAGGAGGGATATCTCTGCTGTGGAGGTCCCCCTGTAGGAGTGAGGCACCCCAGCTCCACACCAGGCTCACTAGCTTAGAATAACTTGTGCCAGGAAGAAGAGCCCCCACAACAACTGACTGTGAAAAACAGTGGGGATTCTGTGGGACAGAAGGCTGAAGGAAATACAACTTAAAGGCCAGGACACAGGCTCCTCTTAAAGGGCCAATACACAGACTCACTCGCTTATAAGCACTCACCCTGGGCTCTAGCAGAGGGACAGTGATGCAGGGTGGCAGTAGGAGGTCAGAGAGATACAGGGAGAGACTGAGTTTTGTGGTTTGGGGGCGAGGACTGAAGGGACAGTGGCCATTTTCCCTGTGTGGGGTCCTTCTTCCATGCAGCTGACAGGCAGTCACCATTTTTCTTGTGTTGAGCCCTCCCCTGACATCCATGGCCAAATCTGACTCTGAATTGGTCTGGAGTGTCTGCTCACTGAGAGCCTGCCTGACCCAACTCCTGGACCACCCCAGGTTCTATCAGTGGCCGAACCTTACAGGTGCCAGCATGTAGCAGCACAATTTTGGGTGCCCTATGCATTTTACGAAGCTACCCCAGACCTGGTATGTGCAGCCATCCTTGGTTCATACCTCAGTTCATGGCCTCTCCCATGTGCCTCCAGGTCCAGCACAGGCAACAACAAACCACAGATCACTTTGTAGCTCCTACCAGGTAGTCCCTGCCCTGTCACAGGCAATAGCTGACCATTGCCTGTACCAGAGCCCCTCCCAAGAGACCCCAGGACCAACATACCTGGAGGTGAGCTTCAGACCACAGAGGAACACCACTCAATTAACTCCACAAGTGGCACACCCAAAGAGTGGTCTCAGCAGACACAAGAGCCCAGAATCCTACTCTGTGGAGTAAGCCCCCCGCCCCCCCACACACACACAGAGCAGCCCATAGATATGGACATGGCCAAACACCATTGCCAGTAAGCCTGAGAGTCAATCCCACCCACTGAAGGGCCAATAGCAATCAAGTCTCAACTATAACAGGAGGGCACACACAACCCACACAAGGGACACTCCTAGAAATCCCAGGAAAGCTGACCAGGGAGACTGTGCCACTGGGCCCTACAGCTCACCTACTACTGAAGGCCACCTGGCCAACATTGGGAGGATGTAGCAGATCAACCTAACACATAGAAAAAACACAGAGAGACAGCCAAAATGAGGAAACAAAGAAATGCATCCCAAATGAAAGAACGAGAAAATTGAAGAAGAAGAGCTCATTGAAATGGAGGCAAGCAACCTACTAAATACAGGGTTGAAAAGAATGGCTATAAGGATGTTCAAGGAACTTAGTGAAAACTTCAACAAAATTTTTTTCTTAAAAAAAAAGAAAACATAGCACCCATAAAAAAGAGCCAGTCAGGAGTGAAAAATACAATAACTGAAATGAAGAATGCACTAGAAGAAATCACCAGCAGACTAGATAAAGCATAGGATCGAATCAGTGACTTAGAAGACAAAGTAGCAGAAAACACCCAATCAGAACAAAAAGAAAAAAAAAATAAGGACAGTTTAAGAGACCTCTGGGACAACAGCAAGAGTAACAACATTTGCATCATAGGGGTACCAGAAGGAGAAGAGAGAAAGCAAGGGATTGAGAACCTATCTAAAGAAATAATGACTGAAAACTTTCCTAACCAGGAGGTGCAGAGAGTCCCAAGCAAGATTAACTCAAACAGGCCCACACCAAGACACATTATTATTAAAACCCCAAGGGTTAAAGACAAAGAGTGAACCCTAAAAACAACAAGAGAAAGAACTATTTAATGGGGAGCTCCCATAAGATTGTCAGGTGATTTGTCAACAGAAGTATTCCAGGCAAAAAGGGATTGCCAGGAAATATGCAAAATGATGATAAGCAAGGACCTACAACCAAGACTACTGTAAATCATAACCAAGGCTACAATTTAAAATCAAAGGACAGACAGAGTTTCCCAGCCAAGAAGAAGCTAAAGGAGTTTATCATCACCAAACCAATATTATAAGGAATGTTAGAGGGGATTCCAGAAGAAGAAGAAGAAGAAGAAGAAGAAGAAGAAGAAGAAGAAGAAGAAGAAGAAGAAGAAGAAGAAGAAGAAGAAGAAGAAGAAGAAGAAGAAGAAGAAGAAGAAGGAGGAGAAGAAGGAGAAGGAGGAGAAGGAGGAGAAGGAGGAGAAGGAGGAGAAGGAGGAGAAGGAGGAGAAGGAGGAGAAGGAGAAGAAGGAGGAGAAGGAGAAGAAGGAGAAGAAGGAGAAGAAGAAGAAGAAGAAGAAGAAGAAGAAGAAGAAGAAGAAGAAGAAGAAGAAGAAGAAGAAGAAGAAGAAGAAGAAGAAGAAGAAGAAGGAGGAAGAGGAGAGGAAGAGGAAGGAAAAGAAGGAGAAGAAGAATAAAATGGCAATAGCCATGTATTTATCAACAATTACTTTCAATGTAAATGGATTAAATGCTCCAATCAAAAGATAGGGGGCCGGCCGAGTGGTGCGATGGTTAAGCGCTGGCTTGGGAAGCCAGCAGCCCTGGTTCAGTCCCACATATGAGGGCCAGTGATACTGCCCTCAAAAAAAAAAAAAAAGATAGGGGGGCTGAATGGATAAAAACAAGACCTTTGCATATGCTGCCTACAAGAGGCTCACTTAAGATTGAAAGGCACACACAGATTGAAAGTAAAGGGATGGAAAAGGATATTTTATAAAAATGGAAATAAACAAAGAAACAAAAGAAGCTGATGTAACAATACTTACACCAGACAAAAGAGACCTTAAAACAAAGTCTATAACAAAAGACAATGAAGGACCCAGTAATCCCATTTCTGGGTATTTATCCGAAGAAACCCAAAACACTACTTCGAGGGCACATGTGCATCCATATGTTCATTGCAGCATTGTTTACAATAGCCAAGATGTGGAGGCAACCTGGGTGTCCATCAGTGGAAGTATGGATAAAAAGGAGGCAGTACATATATACAATAGGATATCGCTCAGCCATGGAGGGGAATGGGTTCTTGCCATCTGCAGCAGAATGGATGGACCTGGAGGGTTTTGTGCTGAGTGGAGCATGTCAGATAGAGAAAGACAGATGCAGTGTGATTTCACTTATAAGTGGAATCTAAAGAACAAAATAAACAAACAAACAAAACAGAAACAAACTCATAGATACAGAGAATATTTCAATGGTTGCCAGATGGGAGGGAGGTTGGGGGTGAATGAAAAGAAGGATGGGTTGTGGTGGCTGAGTGGCGCGGTGGTTAAGCGCTGGCTTGGCAAGCCAGCGGCCCTGGTTCGGGTCCCACATATGAAGGCCAGTGACACTTCGCTTAAAAAAAAAAAAAAAGAAGGATGTGTGTAAGAAGTACAAATTGATTGTTACAAAGTAGTCATGGGGATGTAGGGTATAGCATAAGGAATGTAATCAATAATAATATGGTAATAACTATATATGGTGTCAGATTGAGATTAGAATTATCGAGGCAATAGATGGGAGGCAGTTTGGGAGGCAGGTTGAAAAAGGTGAAGGGATTAAGAAGTACAAACTGGTAGTTACAAAATAGTTATGGGGATATAAAAATAAAGCACAGGGAATATGGTCAATAATATGGTAATAACTATGTATAGCGACAGGTGGGTACTAGATTAGTCAGAGGGATCACTTCTTAAATTGTATAAATGTCTACCCACTATGCTATATGCCTGAAATTAATATAAAATAATAATACAAGAGGGGAAAAATGAATCAGGTTAGATGTCACTCTTCCAAGAAGCTTTCTTCAACCATATAGCACCTGTTGTAGCCCTTTATTATGTTTGTTTACTTCTCTCTTTCCTTTTTCACTGGTCCAGGCATCCCAGGCCTAGCTCAGGGCCTAGCACAAAGTGGGAATTCAGTTAATGTACATTGGAAGGAAGAAAGGAAGGAAGGAATGAAGGAAGGAAGGAAGGAAGGAAGGATGGAAGGAAGGAAGAGAAGGAGGGAAGGAGGGAAGAACAAAGGAAGGAAGAGAGAAGGTAAGGAAGAAAGGCTAAACAAGATTATGTGATTAAAAGGATTTTATAAAGTACAATCCAAACATTAGGAATAAGAAGAAGAAATATGTATAAGCTATAGACCCTTTCTTCAAGGAACTTATAATATAGTGAAGTACACAAAGCCCCTTAAAGTTGAAGAAACTCCCAACTCCCCTGCAGATCACTTTTCTATCAACACAGCTTGATCTAGAGAGAATTCCAGGGTATGCCCAACATTTCCTCTTCTTTCAGTATCAAAGGAGTTTGAGTTCCTTTCAATTCAGCCTCTAGACAAACTGTCCACACCTCAGGTGCTGCCCCACCTGTGGAAGCTCATGTGGTAGCCTAAGAAAATGGTCTTTAATGATACTGGGCTTCTTGGTCTTCCTTTCGAGTAGGAGTTTGGTATAATAATGATTTGCAAAGCACTTGATTAGGCAGATGGGGGACAGCAGAGGAGAATAAACGTCAGTCCCTGGGGAGAACAAAACAAGGAGGCTGCCCACACAGGGATCCCTTTAGGATCTAGCCCCTGCACCAGAGCTGCCAAAGGAGGCTCTTTCCACCAGCCAAGAATCCCAAGGGTAGGAGCGGGCAGTAGAAAGAGAGAGAGGTTGGATCAGGGATGGTCCAGAGGTATATAGCCTTACCTTATGGATCAGTGGCACTGAAGTAAAGCTTCAGGGTCTGCTAGGAAGGGTTCTGCTCCTGTTCTGAGATCAGCATTGACTAAATAGCCCAGCCAGCTTGGCTGGAGGTTGAGATCTCCCTAGTTCACACATGGCCCCTCCCTTCATTCCCCTCCACACACACACACAGATACATGCAAGAGAGACAATGAACTCTGCTCAGAAACCATGAATAGACCTCTTGTTGCAGGACAAGGGGCCAGGAGCTGGGTTGGGCTGGGCAGCATCAGCCCCTCCCATCTGCTAACTAGAAGCTTAGAGAAAAAGGTTACAGGGAGGAGAGGAGGCCAGCTACTGTTGCTTAGCAACCAGGTCCCTTGTGCCAAAAAGCGTGCCCCATGCATACTAGCACAATTCCCTCTTCCTGCTGACAGCGCTGTATGGAGAGACTGATATTAGCATTTGTTGAAATGTTCTGAGCACTCTGGATTATATCTCACCTCTGTGTGAGTTGGCTTTCCCAGCAGTTTGGGGTTTTCACCATGTTGGAATTGCAATGACGATAAGTGATCTTTGTCACTTAATCTCAAGGCTGCACCTGTCACCCCAATGCCAGGGAAACAAAGCCTCTTGGCCCAGTTGCACTAGGGACTAGTTACTATAGGAGCCCTTAGCATTAAGTTGTTTCAAAGAACAAAATGAATCAGCTGAGCCCAGGATGGACTGAACACACCTGGAAGCCATATCTCTTTTGTCAAGGAGACAGAACAGGTCCCAGGGAAGGGAAAGCCTGGTGTGGCTCCTCCTCTAAATATTTCTCACAGATCCCTCAGATGGGACAGTTAAGAATATGGACTTTGGAGGTGGCCTTTGGACAGGAGTCTGCCATCCTCCCAGAACACCAGCATTCTGAATAAACCTGCTTTTCTTTCCACCACAAAAAAAGAAGAAGGAGAAGGAGGAGGAGGAGAAGGAGGAGGAGGAGGAGGAGAAGGAGGAGGAGGAGGAGGAGGAGGAGAAGAAGAAGAAGAAGAAGAAGAAGAAGAAGAAGAAGAAGAAGAAGAAGAAGAAGAAGAAGAAGAAGAAGAAGAAGAAGAAGAAGAAGGGCTTTGGAGTCAAGCCTTCACTCATCCCCAGTTCTGTCACTTCCCTTATTCCCTTCGCCTCACCTGTAAAGTTAGGATAATAGTACCTACCTCATAGGGTTGATGTTGGAATTAAAAGAGATGTTGAATATAAAGCTCTTAGTCTTGGTGTGATCACTTCATAAGGCATATAAGTGTCTAATCACTATGTTGTATGCCTGAAACTAATATAATATTGTATGTCAAGTATAATTGAAAAATAAATTAATTTTTAAAAATAATAAATAAATAATGCAAGATACTTAAAAATAAACAAACTCTTAGTCTGGTATCTAGCACAGATTCTATTCAGTAAATATTAGCTGCTATTATTATTATTTCTCACCCATATATGCTTTATTTATACATTTTGCTCCCTATTTTCCTCATAAATTCAGTGTGTCAACTCTGAACTTACGGTCATCACACAGAGCTCTCCAGACACAATACAATGAAGAGACAGAGGTTGGCTATGAATCATAGAAGCAAGAGGAGAAAAATGGTGGCTGGAGCTGAGAAACCCCAGACTACGCTATGAGGTCTCCTAGGACAAGACTCTTCAGCCTACAAATCTGAATACTTACTGTGTGTCAGGAACTAGCCTGGAAATAGGGAATGAATAAGTCACAGGCTAGGAACTTGCAGGCTGAGAGGAAACACAAAAACAGATATAAATAATCATTATTTTTGAAAAGTGAAGTAACAGAGGCATAAACACACAGGTATAGGAGAATAAAGAAAGAGCTGAGGGCTGGCCAGGTGGCTCAGTTGGTTAAGAGCACAAGCTCTGAACAACAGGGTCGCTGGTTCGATTCCCACATGGGCCAGTGAGCTATGCCCAAGCTAAGCTGCTGCTGAGTGCTGAGCTGCCAACAGGTGGCAGGATGGCTTAGCTGGTGAGAGCATGTATTTTTTTGTTTTGTTTTAAAGATTTTATTGAGGAATTGGGGGAGGGCAACAGCATTGGGGAATCGGGGAAGGGGAACATACAAGTTGTTGTCCTTTTGTTCTTCAGTCTAGTTGTGGAGGAAGTCGCTCCACTGGCCCATGTTGGTACTATCATTACGCTCTTTCTGGCTGAGGCAGATCAGTCACCAGCCATTGGACGGCCTCTCACTGCAGCTCATAGCAGCTCTCGCCTGCTGCCGGCAGCTCCTGCCGGCTGCCAGCTACTCACGGTAGCTCACAGTAGCCCACTGCATCCCCACTGCAGTCTACTCCGGAGCCTGCAACTTAGGGCAGCCCATCTTCAGGTCAAACTGTTGTTCACCATCTTAACTGTAGAGGGTGCAGCATCACTGGCCCTCATGTGGGATCTGAACCCCAGCCATGCTACTCAGAGCTGGCTCTCCCAAGTCAACTCTTAACCAATGCGCCACTCGGCCCGCAGGAGAGCATGTGCTTTTAACAAATGTGCTGGTTCGACTCCTGCATTGGATGATGGGCTGTGCCGCACCGCCCTCCCCCCACCCCCGGCCCCGTAACTAAGATTGAATATGGCACCTTGAGCAGAGCAGCCGCGAGCTGCCATCAGGAGACCTGATGGCTCAGTTGGTTAGAGCGCATGCTCTTAACAAGGTTGGACTTGGAGCTGAGCTTGTGCCTTCCACAACTAAGATTGAAGGAAAACTTGACTGTTCCCCTTCCACAGTTCCCCAATAAAATCTTTAAAGAAAAAAAAAGATCCAGAGGGAGGAACTTCACCCCAAAAAAAAAAAAAAAAGAAAACGTGTTCAACATCACTGATCATCAGGGAAATGCAAATCAAAACCACATTGAGATATCACCTCACACCTGTTAGAATGGCCATCATCATAAATACATGAGACAACAAATGTTGGCAAGGAAGTGGAGTAAAGAGAACCTTTGAGCACTGTTGGTGGGAATGTAAATTAGTGCAATCACTATGAAAAACAGTATAGAGGTGCCTCAAAAATTTAAAAATAAATCTACCTTATGATCCAGCGATCCCACTTTTGGGTACATATTCAAAGAAAACAGGATATTGACGAGATATCTATAATACCATGTCCATTGCAGCATTATTCACAACAGCCAAGACATGGAAACAATTTAAGTGTAGATCAATGGATGAATGGATAGTGAAGATGTCACACAAACACACACACACACACACACACACACACACACACAAAATGGAATATTATTCAGCCATGAGAAAGAAGGAAATGCTTTTATTTGTGACAACATGGATGAAACTTAAAGGCATTATGCTAAGTGACATAGGCCAGAGAGAGAAAGACAAATACTGTATCATATCACTTACATGTGGGATTTAAATAAAAAGTCAAACTCATAGAAACAGAGTAAAAAAGTGATTTCCAGGGTCCAGGGGAAATAGGAAAAGTTTGGTTAAAGGGTATAAACTTTCTGTTATAAGATGAATAAGGTCTGAGCATTCTATTCATCTTATAATTCATGTAAGTTATTATATGATGACTATAGTTTATAACACTGTAATGTGTAATTGAAATTTGATAAGAGAATAGGACTTAAATGTTCTTAAATAGGACCAAAAAAAAAAAAAAAGATAAATATGTGAGGTGATTAGTGCGTTAATGCACTAGAGGAGAAGAATTCTTTCACAATACATACAGATATCAAAGCATCACAGTGTACACTTTAAATATTTTAGAATTTTATTTGTCAATTATGCCTTAATAAAGCTGATTTGTGTGGCGGGGAGGAGAATAGGAGAGGTGGGCGGGGGAGCAAGGGAGGGAGGAAGGGAGAGAGAAAGAGACAGAAGGAGAGAGGATAGAGAGAGAGAAGGGAGAGCTAAAGCTGATTTTTTTTTTAAATTGGATTCTAGATTAAACTGACGCCAGCCTCTTTCTGGCCATCCTTCTCTGCCTGGCTATCTAAAAAGTCTCTCTTCTCTTTCTCTCTGCTACTCCTTCCATCCCATCTAATCTATTCTGGGTTGTCCTGGCCATTTCCTTGGTTTGGACAGAATACTCATCTCTAGCCTGAGACAACATGAGCCTAGGGTGCAAAATTTAAGGAGACACTCACTAGCAAGTGGAGGGTTGGCTCTTGAGTGCCCCAAGAGTGATGCCTTCTTAGATTTTGCACCTTTCCCTTCCCGTCTGCCAGTGTCCTATTTGAAACCAACTGAATCCTAAACCTGAATGGGGACCCTGGGGTCTGCACTTTTACACTAGTCATTCAGTTGTGTCCTGGCCCTGCTCCCTGCCTCATCCCCACTGACCACTCCCTGACCCTCCAGGACCATTTTCTGGATGAGTCTTGACTCATGAGCCTTGAAATTCTTGCTTTGTCTCCTTGTTCAGTCACTCCTCCCAAAAGAACAAGGGCCTTTCTCAACTGTCCTTCAGATGGATCTTGGCACCTTTGGACAGATCACAAGATCTTCCCTTCTTGTCTGACAGTGGATGACAGCTTCAGCCCTTGTTCATGGATTTAAGCCTGCACGTGACCTTCTCTTCTTGGCTGCCTGCCCTGTGGATTTCAGACTTGCTTAGCTAGTCCCTGTAATTACTCTCTCTTTATCTCCCAGAGATGAAAAGATTGGTGCTCCAGGTGGAGGTAATAAAATATGCATGGGGTGAGAATGCAGGATCAAGATTCTGGACAACTCTACACCATCCTCAACCCACTCCCCTCTTTGACTTCATCTCTATCAGCATGTTCTCTATCTGTAACACCGTCCCCTAGTCTCTATCTGTAACACCATCCCCTAGTCTCTATCTGTAACACCACCCACCTGCATCTACAAAATTCCCAGGTCCCCTCAAACAACCCCATGTCCTCCAAATTCAGTTTGAATCATCCCATTGTAGTTAGTTCAAGCCACCAGACCCTCTACTGCCATCCCACAGCCAAATGAGGCCCAATTATATGCCTCTTTGCATCCAGTCCTCTAAAGAGTGGTTTTTCTTAATAATAATAATAATAATAATAACAACAACAAAAGAATGGTTCCTAAGTCTAATAAGAGAGAAGCTTTAATGAGTGAAAATTGAGAAAATGCTAGATCCAACTAACTAATTGCAGATCATCACTGCGTATCAATAGGAAGTGAAGAAAACCCAGTGACTGTTGCTATTTTGTTTGCTTTAAATACAAAGAAATGGATAAAACTATTTAGGAGGAAAATAAAAGAGGTGTGGTGTCATATGGTAATCAGCTATTTAGCATTAGCATATTGCCTTCTGAGCATTTTCTTTTGTCTTGTTATTCTGACCAAGTCTAGAATAGGAGAAATCTAAGCAAGTGTGGAGGGCAGCCTCCTCAGAAGGGTTCTGAAGGGCCTGGAGGTGGCTCCCACTCAGTCTTCTCCCTTCACTCCCACTTCCTCTCCCCAGCAAGACTCCATGGCAAAAAGTTTGACCTTTCCTTGGCAAACAGAAATCGTGAATATTTTGGAGACATCTTTGCTCCCAGCTCCTCATCTTCCATCCAGTCATTCACATTGGATACCTCTCCAATCTACCCCCTGTTCCGGCCCCACCACTCTAACAACCATCCACCAGCACCTTCCCCAGAATTACTGCCACAGCCACCCAATCGATCTGCCTCCAGTCAATTCCATTCTAATCAGATTGTGCCTTCACTCCTTTTCAACAAATCCAGACACTCAACTATCAATATGGAAGGATAAAATAATATAAAATGGACCTTTCTCTTTTCTGCTGCCAAAGTAACATTTCCTAGAGCAAATCTAAATATAGTAAAAACCTTCCAGGGCTGGCTGAGTGGCATGGTGGTTGAGAGCTGGCTTGGGATGCCAGTGGCCCAGGTTCAGATCCCACATATGGGGCCAGTGACACTGCTCTCTAAAAACCAAAAAACGAAAAAAAAAAAACAAAAAAAAGAAACCTTCCATAGCTACCCATACTTCCTATGATAAAAGCATTCATTTATTTGCTCATTTATTCATTCGGTGTTTGTTGGTTCCTACCAAGTGCCAGGCATTGTTCTAGATTCTGGAGTTACATTAATGAACAAGTCAGGCAGAGCCTCTGCCCTCAAGGAGTTTACAGTCTAGCTTCATCAAGCCAATAATTAGAGTGCAATCTATGAGTGGGGGTGAACATTGTGTGATGGGAACATCTAACTTGCAACCAGTGTGTCCTAAGCATGACCCAGAAGGTTATTTCCAAATTTACCCAACATAATTTTCTTTTTTTTCTTTCTTTCTTTTTTTTTTTTTTTTGAGGGCAGTGTCTGTCACTGGCCCTCATCTGTGGGACCGAACCGGGGCCGCTGGCTTTTCAAACCAGCGCTTAACCACCGCACCACTCGGCCGGTTCCCCAACATACTTTTCTAACCTCAGCTTTTTACCTCTCCTTTAACTCCCCTCCCATAAGTCAGTCACCAGGTGTTCCTAGAATATCCCCAGAAGAAACCACTGAATCTTTGTTCATGCTGTTCCCTGCTCCTAAAATGCCCTTCCCCTTTAACTAATTATTTGAGTCCATCGGTCAGTATATATATATATATATATATATATATATATATATATATATAGAGAGAGAGAGAGAGAGAGAGAGAGAGAGAGAGAGAGAGAGAATGTACTATGTGCTGGGCACTGTGCAAACTGAAGATACAATGCTGAGCAAAACCAGACACTACCCCTGCCCTGAAATTGGAGGAGACACACATGAATCAAAGGACTACATAAGGTGCACATTAATAGCCCTGAAAAAGTGCTATGAGAACAAATAACAGATAGGACTGAGTCTGAAGACTCAGGGAAGACATTTCCAAGGAAGAGATAATTCAACTGGGATCCGGGAGGGGCCAGAGCTCTCCAGGCAAAGGCAACAAGGTGGCAGGAGATAGTGTGGTGCCCTCAAAGGACTGAAATAAACCGGAGCTAAGAGGAGATGATGTAAGCAGAGGCTGGAGCAATGAGTGGGCCAGATTAGGCAGAGCCTTTAGAGCCAAGGTCAAGACCGGTTCTTACTTGCCACGTCCAGAATGGCCAGTCAAACAGTCCGGAGTGGGGGTGATGGAGGATGTAAGAAAGACAGACAAAGAAATACTTGAAAGCAGGGGTTAGGTGGACAGCTGTCACCTCTGCTAGGAGGACAGTGACCCAGTCTAGCAACCGCAGTTTATTGATATAGGCTTTGCTAAAGCGAGCGTGGGGGGTGGGGGTGGGGAGAGGACTGCTCTGTGCTTCAGCTGCAGGATATCTATATCCAATGTATCAAACCCAGACTGTTCTGTACCCAATGTATTGAAAACCTGGGTGCACTGGGGTGCTTTGTCAGCATGGAGACCAAGGTCTCCTCCGGATGCTGCAGTGCTGTGCCAGCCTTGCAAAAGCAACAGCCAGAGGGGTGAGCCTTGCAAACACCCCTCCTTTACATCTCCTCAAGGGTCTCTTGGTCCCCAACATATCCCCCTTTTTTTCCTTTTTGTAAGCGTAGCTGATGCACATCTTTGGCTAATTGGATGAGTTCTCCGTGGAGTCTTCGGCAGACTGTAAGAAAGAGACATGTTAGAAGTAGGATGTCTGTTAATAATCCTATTCGATGTCAAAAGGAGTATTTAAGAACATTAAATGGATTTATGTCTTTAAGCTCATCTAACAACCGTCAGATAAGCACAGCTAATTGTATATCTGGTCCAGGAGCATTTTGTATATCTAGGATATGCTGGCATAAGGAGGCCAGGTCCAGGGAGGCACTGGACCATTGCCATGCTCCTAATAGCGCTGCCTTTATTTTGCTCCAATCCCAATCTGGAGATGAACTGTTAAAGTGGGCGGGGGTGACACAGACAGCCTCGTATCCCCCGTGACAATGCAACTTCCATTGTTCTTTTATCAACTGGATCTGTCTCCTATTCCTAAAACAACCTGTTCTAAAATTTGGATATGGTCAAACAGTTTCTGATCTATACTTTTCTGATTATGTAAAGCCAAAGAGGTATTGTGTGCCAAAGTTTCAGCAAATTGAGCAGTCTGTATTGAGGTACTAAGAGCTACCAAGGCTACAGATAGTGAGGCTATAATTCCTAAGAAAGCTGTTACTTCTGCTCTCAGGAGACCTATGAAACGTTTTGGCCACAATAGCAAGCTGTGTAGTTCCTTGATCACCTATAAAGCAGTTTCTTCATACCAGGGCTCGGTAATGTTAGCAGGAACTACAGCAAATGGAGGTGTACTGTGAGGAGAACAGTACTTCCTTTGTCCTTAGGATGGACACAGTCGGACAGAATGCAGTTAAAGCAAATAATGTGATATAATGAGATTCCATGAGTAATACTTATCTGGCCCTTTACCATCGCATAAGGGGGTTGTACACAAGCCAATACTACGGATGAGGTCCGATTATAAGATATAATTTTAGTATGATTGATTATATCCAATGTTGCAAAGAGCTTCCAAATGTGAGGTTGTATGCCTTCCTCAGGGATAGTAAGAACGTTTTTGATGCAACCTCCTGGTTGGGAATAATGGAAGGTATGATTATCAGGGTAGGACCAGTCATAGAAATAATAAGTACTCCCTGATATATTTACTCTCTCAGGTTTTGGTTGAGCACATCGAATCCATGGAGGAAACTGGTGTATGAGGTAAGTGGAGCTATTAGGGCAATATGGAATATTGGGGTGAGGTACCCCGGGGGTGTTAAGTCCAAAAGGGCCCAGTTTAGTTATACTTTGAAAAATATTTTGTGTTTTGTTCAGAGGAACTAATTACCACTGTTTCCTTCCCCCATTGTTTATCTTAGTCTCCCTCACAAGGTGCACACATCGTTTATGGCGGAGCTTGCAACGCAAATGGGGTATGCTGAACTTATTCCAGTATAAGTAAACTGTCGCTTTTCTTCCATGGCCAGATTAGTATCTCCAGGGTGTCCTAAAATTTGAGAATCATTAACAATACCAGTACCGGCTTGGTTACTGGGTGTGTCCATGGAGGTCTGGACTACATGTCCAATATGTCTCACTCGAGATTCTAACTACGTGGCAAGTGATTATGGCCAGCATAGCTAAGAACATGTCATCAGGGGTTGAGGGCTTGTTCTGGCACTGTAGCATCTCCATACCCTTTTCGGTCAGCTTCTTCACTTGCCCCTAGGTTGAAGGCTTGACCTCCCGTGACTGCTCGACCCGAGAAATCCTTCTTTCTTCGGTCAGTCGTAGGCGTCTGAACTGTTGAATGGTCTCCCCCATACTGCCGGATGAGTCTCTCTGGCACCCACACCGGACTGGTTGTTGTTTTTGGAAAGACACAATCATGACCTTTCCCCCATGCTAACACCTGATCCGGACCTTTCCATGTTCCTGAAAGCACATCTTTCCACATGGCTCGAGCTTTAGGCTGACGAGTGGAAACGCATAATGTCTTTCTGCAGCCGTGAAACCTTGCTCATTGTAAATTAGAAAATTTAAAGTATAGAGAGCAGAATTAAGTTGGTTCTGGGGGGTCGGTGGATACCTGCCGTCTCCCCCTTTTAGTTTTTTAATTTGAAGTTTAAGCCTATGATTAGTTCTTTCTACTACTGTTTGGCCTTGAGGATTATAGGGAATACCAGTATGATGGTCAATATGATATTGTGTGTAAAATTGCGCAAATGGCCTACTGAGGTAAGTCGGTCCATTGTCAGTTTTTAAAATTTTTGGAATTCCTAGAATTCGGAAATTTTGGAGACAATGATTGATGATATCTCTAACTGTTTTTTTTGGTGTGACATGAGGCATTTAAATAGCTGGAGAAGGTATCAACTGTGACATGGACAAAGCGTAATTTTTCTAATACTGGCATATGAGTTACATCCATCTGTCAAATGTGATTAGATTTTAACCCTCTGGGATTAATGTCCAGGTATAGAGCGGGGAGATGAATGGTGTATTGGGGACAATTTTTTACTATCTGGCAAGCTTGTTTTCTTGTGAGATTAAAATGTTCATGAAGGCTGTGTGAATTTTGATAAACTGTTGATGAGACTGAGTCGTTTCCTGTACTGTACAAATAAGTCGATCAATCCTTTCATTGTCTTTTACTAATGGTTCTGGCAATCCAGAATGTGAGTGAATGTGTCCTATATAAAATAGTTCAGTACAAGTTCAAACTAATGATTGAAGTTTGGTAAAAAGGTGAAATAGTTCTTTATCTGATATATGGTCAATAATGGCAGTTTTAATATTTTTGGTGAGCCAAACTACATATTTGTTGTCACTAATGAAATTAAAAGGAACTTTTAGATGTTCCTCCAGGACTAGAGGCACACCTTGAATCTCTGTTTTTTGTGTCGATGCCTCTGGCATGTGAATGACTTTATGTTGGCATGTTGACCAATACTCTGTCTTGTCTTTGTTGGAGCCATCAGAAAAGATAGTGAGAGCCTCCAAAATAGGTTCATTGGAAACAATTTTTGGGAAAATAAACTCTGTGTGTAAAGTAAATTGTACCAATTTGTGAGATTGTCAATTTGAATTGGATAACCAGCGATTGTTGTTTGTCAGGGTGTACTGTTCTCAAAAAGAGAAAGTACTTGTTCCTTGGTGTAAGGAACTATGATGGCTGCAGGCTCTGAACCTGATAACTGCTTGTAGCAGCAGCGTCCCTTACTAATGAGGATAACTGCTTGTAGCAGCAGCATCCCTTACTAATGAGGGTGGCAATAGCCTCTGGATAGGTGGTAATAGTCTTAGCAGGAGAATAGCTAAGATGTATCCATTCTAAGATTTCCTCAGATTGTCAAAACATTCCTGTAGGTGTATGTTTAGAAGGGAAAATTAACAGAATTATATTCTCAATGGGATTTACCTGGTGTAGTACTGTTTTATGACTAGCTAATTCAATCAATGTTAAGGCATCCCTCGTCTCAGGCTGTGAGGAGAGGCCGGATCTGGATTTTTTTTTAAGATTTCAAACAGTGGCCCCAATTGTCCCATGGTTATCCCCAAGGTGGGTCCTAATCAATTAATGTCTCCTAACAACTTTTGAAAATCATTGAGTGTCTGTAAATGGTCCAGGGGTATGACAGGACATTGTGGTTGAATGGTTTTATTGTCTATAATTTGGCCTAAGTATTGGAATGGAGCAGCCTCCTGGACCTTCTCAGGGGCAATCAGTAGACCCCTGTTTTTTAAGCTGATATCCAGATCCCTAAAAATCTATAATAAGATTTGTTTGTTAGGATGAGCAATAAGAATATCATCCATATAATGGATAATGTAAGCTGTTTTATATAGTTCTCTAATTGGTTTGATAGCTTTGTCTACAAACTAGAAGGATGGGCTGCTAGTCACACCTTGGGGTAAAACCTATTGATATCTAGGTGTAGGTTGTACATGATTAATAGTTGGCACTGTGAAGGCAAAGAGCTCTTTGTCCTTGGGATGGAGAGGGATAGTAAAAAAGCAATCTTGGAGATCCAGAATTATAAGGTATCACTCAAGAGGAATCATAGTAGGACTAGGAAGGCCAGGCTGTAATGCTCCCATGGGCTTTATGGTGGCATTGACTGAGCAAAGGTCTTGAATAAACCTCCATTTTTCTGATTTTTTTTTATTGGGAAAATAGGAGTATTCCATGGACTGATGGAGGGCTCAATATGACCTGTTTCTAATTGATGTTGTGCTAGTATTTGAATTACTTGTAACTTTTTCCCGACCCATACAGGTGAATCTGACTGTCAAGTGATCTTATCCGTAGTCTCAGATTGTGGGGTTGGGGACTGTACCAAGGCCCCTATCAAAAACTCTGGGGCCGGCCGAGTGGCGCATTGGTTAAGCGCTGGTTTTGGGATGCCAGCGGCCCCGGTTCGGATCCCACATGAGGGCCAGTGACACTGCGCTCTGCAGCTGACAACAACTCCACCTGGAGCTGGGCTGTGCGAGCCCCGGTGATGGTGTAGGCTGCAGCCCCTGTTGCGATGGGCTGCCATAGGCTACAGTGAGTGGCCCGCAGCCAGCGTGAGCGGCTGGCAGCCAAGCGTGAGCTGCCAATAGCCGCGGTGAGCGACATCCAGAGGCCAGCGACCGATCTGCCTCATCCGGGAAGAGCGCAATGACGATACCAACAGTGAAGCAACATCCTCCGCAACTAAACTGAAGAACAAAAAGACAGCAACTTGTCTGTTCCCCTTCCCTGATTCCCCAACGCTGTTCCCCTCCGCCAATTCCCCAATAAAATCTTAAAAAAAAAAAAAAAAAAAAAACTCTGATAACCTAATCCTTTTTTATCGTGTTTTTCGGAAGCAGGGACAGGTTCTTTACAAACTTGCTGATGTTTTCCTAAGCCTTTTGTAGGATCAAACACTTGATTAAGTATCATTTGAGTGACATTGTCAGTAGGACTGACAAGTAGCAAGTCAAGATTACTTAGGACATCCCGTCCCCATAAATTTACTGGGATGTCCTGTAGAATATATGGTTGGAACCAGTCTTGTTTTTAATCTGGATCTGTCCACTGTAAGTATTGTTCACTGATTTCTGGGGTGGACACAAAACCTACACCTGTCACAGTTGTATTGGTGATTTTGGTTGGCCAAGAAAGAGGCCAAGATTGATGGAAAATGACTGATACATCGGCTCCCGTGTCTATAAGTCCACTAAAGGTTTTTCCATTAATGACTAATGAGAGGGTAGGTTGATGTTGTTTGACTTCTTGAGTCCAATAAACTTTGTCAGAGGAGCCAAATCTCTGGTCTCCACGGGTGGCCCTTGCTGGGACATGCCCTCCTTTTGTATATTTTAAGAGAACTAGTTGAGCTGTTTTTTCCTGGAAGTATTTGTATAATCCTTTTATATTTCATCATTAACTTTATTTTTCCCATATAATCCTCATCAATAACTTCTGGTAGAGTCTGCACTCCTTTTGTTGTAGTACTCCTACCCAGTATGAGGCCTACATGTCCCAATGGTACGGGACCAAAAACCCCAGTAGGTACTATTTGGGTCCCCATTTCAGGAGTTAATGCCAACTGGTGGTGGGACCACGGTCCAATCCTGTGTTTCCTGGACTGGCTTGGAAGAGCTGTTGGACTGTCCTTCGCGAGGCATCTGCCTCAGCAGGGTAAGCTGCAGCACCCCTATTGTTAGACGGGGCTGGGGAAGACCCGTTGGCTGTTTCCCGACCGTGGGGCTAGAGGATAGCCTGGAGCAGATGTTTTAGACCGACATTTAGTGGTCCAATGTTTTCCTAAGCCACATTGTGGACAAATCTCTGGGGTCTTAACTGTAAGTGAAGCAGGGAGTCTAGGGTCTTGTCTTTTTTGTGGGGCTCTACAATCTTTGGCAAAATGCCCTGGCTTTACACAATTAAAACATCCCTGTTTAATATCAGTGAAAACCTCTTTAAGAGCAGTAGCCATAGCCAGTCTTTGTACATGTCCTTCCCCAATATCCTGACAGATTCTAATGAAATCAGACACCGTGCCTTTACGGCGATGGGGTTGTAGTGTCTTTTTACAAGTACCATTGGCATTTTCAAATGCCAATTGTTTTAGCAAGATATTACCTGTCCTTGGGTCTGTCACCTGTCTGTTAATTCTTTGGCTAAGCCGAGATACAAAGTCCTGATAACGCTCGCTTGGTCCCTGTAAAAATCTGTGTAAAATCACTACTTTTCTCCCCTTGGGTAGGTAACTTTCTCCAAGTAGTCTTACATAGAGCTGAAATTTGTTGGTAAGCTTGAACTGTATAGGTTAATTGGTTGCCTAAATCAGCAAAGGCACCCGTCCCTGTTGACATGTCAAAGGAAATGGGAACTTGGTGTTGCTCATTTCTCCTAGCCTGATTCGCAGCTCCATCGTGCCATTCTGACTTAAACAATAAATAATCTCCACCCGAGAGACAGGTTTTCCCCAACATTCCCCAATCGGCTGGGGCTAAGGCATCAGAAGTGAGAGTCTCTATCATAGAAAGAGTGAACAGCGCCGTTGGCCCATACATCTGAGTAGCCATCCTCAACTCCTTCAACAGTTTAAACTGAAGGGGTTGACGTTGTCTGAGCATCCACCCTGGGTTGGCAGGGTCGGGGACCTGAGACCGGGAAACACATGTGAAAGCCAGTAATGTCTCCCCCTCGCTCCTCAGCTGCTAAGACAGCTCGCTGGAGAGGGGTGACCCGTGACCTTGTAATCTGCCAGAGAGGCGCAGACGGCTGTTGTTTGGGTTGTGCCCCGCTTCCTACTGTCCCCGCCCCTGGTCTATGTGTGGCAGCTCTATTTGGGGTGGATGGCTGTCACGGAGGAGGAGGCGGCTTCACTCGTCCCTTAGCCTCTTTTAAGGTCATCTTATGTGTAAAAGCACTGAATATTTCTTCCTGCTCTTCATGACCCTCTGTATCAGAGTCCTCACCTTCCCTCTCCTGTTTATCCTGCTTTGCCTCTCTCTCTAGCTGTTCTTTCTCTTCAGGGGATAACTGGCCATCCGCTGGCTCTCCTGCCCTGGGTAGGACCCCCTGGCACTGAGGACATGTAATCCAGGTTGTGCTCCGCCGGCTTAGCGCAGTCCAAACATTCTTTAATTAAATTCCAGACAGTAAATGTATATACCGGCAGATGTTGAGGCCCCTCCTGGGTATACCGCTCCCTCAAATCTCTTCCAACCTTATGCCAGATCTGAACATTTACAGTCCCTTCCTCCAGGAACCAAGGGCATGTCACCTGAACAAATCCTAAAAATTTATCTAATGTTATACCATGTACTTTACATCCTCAAGCTTTTAACAATGACTGTAACACTTGTAAGTACAAAGTGCGATCTTGAGTCCCTAAATTCCCTATGTAAACCTAGCTGTTATATTAATTCGTTTCACCTACCTCAAAATTAATGTATGTCGTCCGACACTTTCCTGTGGAACGTCCCCTCATCTGCAGCTTCAGAGTTCCCCAGTACTCAGGTTCCTATTCGGGTGCCACTTGCCGCATCCAGCGTGGCCAGTCGAACGGTCCAGAGTGGGGCGACGGAGGATGTAAGAAAGACAGACAAAAAAATACTTGAAAGCAGGGGCTAGGTGGACAGCTGTCTCCTGTGCTGGGAGGACAGTGGCCAAGTCTAGCAACTGCGGTTTGTTGATATAGGCTTTGCTAAAGCGAGGGTGGGGGGGTGGGGGTGGGGAGGACTGCTCATGCTTCAGCTGAGGGATATCTATATCCAATGTATCAAACCCAGACTGTTCTGTACCCAATGTATCGAAAACCTCTGCACACTGAGGTGTTTTGTCAGCACAGAGACCAAGGTCGCCTCCGGATGCTGAAGTGCTGTGCGAGCCTTACAAAAGCAACAGCCAGGGGGGCGAGCCTCACAAACACCCCTCCTTTACAGCTCAAGGGTCTCTGGGTCCCCAACACTTACCCCCATAGAAGTGGCAACCATTTTAAATAGCAGTCCAGAGACATAATAGCTTGCTACCATCATTTAAGACCCCTCTACCTTCCTCCAAACTCCTGGTAGCCCCTACACCGTGTAGGACCCTTTAGCCCCCTCATTGGGACATAATAAGAGCAGGGGCCTGCCCACTCATTTTTGTGTTTTCAGCTGCACACAGTGAATGGCATGTGATTAGTGCTCAGTAAAGTTTTGTTCAGTTGACCAATCAATATGTACAGCTGCCAGTCTGTTTTATTTCCTCCCTCCACCATTCTGCCCAGTCAGGACAGTTCCACTCCACTGCCTTCATACAGACTCCCATCATCTCTTGCCTTCATAAAAACCTCCCTGTCTCCTTTCTCTCCCACACACAATTCATCCTCCATGTGGCTACCAGCGTTGCTCTCTTAAAAAGGTCAGATCAGGTCACTCTGCTCCTTATATTAACCTTCACTGACTCCCCATTGCCCACGAGATCAAATTCAAATTCTTCAAGGCACTTTATGGTACAATCTCAAACTAATCTTTTGGCCTCTTGTTTCACTGCATCCTTTTCTTCCCTGTGCCCTATCTGCCAACTACAGTCAAAGTCCCAGACTGTCCCTCAAGCAGACCACCACTCCCTGGCCCATGCTTTTGCTTAGGCTGTGGTCCCAGCCTAGAATACCCTTCCCTCACATTTTCCTAATTAGAAACTACTGGTGCTTCAGCTCAACTACCAACACGTCGCAAAGCTTCTCTAATGCCCCAAATCCAGAATTAGTGGCTTCTTTTAGTAAAGTTATTCCTAGCACCTTGCCCAGTAACCAGCACATCACAGTCCTCAAAAAAAAAAAAAGCCCCATTCTGTCCCTGCCCTCTGCCTGCATCAGCCAATAGGAGTGGGAGGGATGGGAGAAGCAGCTGTCCCCTCCCCACGAGGGAGCATTCCCAGGCAGAAAGGGAAACAAGGCCTCTCTTGTTAAACTCTTCTGACAAAAAATAACCCAAGTTGTATTCTAGGAAATGAATTCTTAGCCTACAAAGAACCATCCATTGTTTCTAAACGATTTCTCAAGCTCAGAGATAAAATATGAAGTTTATAATTTACATACTATAAATAAAGGTGACTCCCAAATTGCTCATTTTGTTAAACAACCACTTTTTTTTTTACATTGTTTAAAAGCCATTTACTTTGGGAGTCTTTCAAATTTATATCTAAAGACTGAAGCTTATGAAATACTCAGCCAAATGTAGACTGTGAGAATTCCCCACATGGTGAGTCACTACTAGACACAAAGGGCATTTTTCATCTGCTTTAATTAAGATGCAAAGGAGTAGAAAATATATCAATCATGTGGTTGATTAAAAATAATTTCCTAAACATCTGCTCTAGGTCAGCAATAGCTGTCTAACACACTTTAAATCAATGTTTAACGACTGACACAACTGTGAAACCTTTGTAACTCAGAGAACAAGTCACTCTCACCATGTGCAACCTTCTTTGATACCCAATTTGTCACCCGCTGGTCTTTTCTTTCTTCTCCAAAACTGGCTTAATCAATCGTCCAAAGCCCATTAATGCCTAATTACATACAGTGCAGGGTGGGGCACTGTACAAAGTTCCCTGCTCTCTTGGAATTCACAGTCCAACTCAGACTCATATGAGCATAGACAGAAAAGTAACCCAGTGATATGACATACAGTAAATACAGCATAAGCAGTTTTCTTTGTTTTCATATCAGCTAGGGTGGAGGTAGCTCCTTTGACATTTATTCTGTCTTCAAGACCAGCAAGGGAGGGATTTCTATCTCTAATTGATTAGTGACCACACTGAGGGCAGAGGTGCTAAATGGTTTGCCCAAGTTCACAATGGTGGGCTAAGGGGGCAGGGGCAAAAAGAAAAGCCGGATTTTCCAACTTTAAATCCAGAGCTCTCTCCCCATCTCTGTGTCCCACGGACCTGGGGAAACCGATGGGAGACGAACCAGGTCAGGGCCCCTGGGGGTGAGAGGCAGGTCTAAGACTGGGTTTAGCGGGGGAGACCCAGAGAGGTCTGAGGAAACACGGCAGTTTGGATGGGCAGGTGGAAGCAGGCGGAAGACAAATCCAGGATCCAGCCATGAAGGTTTTGTCGTGAAGATTTTCAGGAACCCTTTAAATTATGGGCAAGAGCTGACTACATATGTGGCAAGATGAGGAAAGAGGGGAATGGAACTGCAGAGCCTTGAGTTTTAGTCTGGCTCCCACTAAATTTTAAACCACACATCCAGGGTAGAAAATCCCAACTGCCACTTCAGCTTCCGGGGCTTGTCCTGCCAGCGCAGCAGCAAAGTTCCTATGGCCTGGGGTTACATCAGGGCACCTGGAATCAACACTGAGCTCTGCCAGTCTCCTCTCCTTTCTCCGCAGTCTGTGAACCAGAACTACGGCGCAGCTGTCGCAGTAACTCGGCTAATCAAATTAGAGCCCACTGAATGCTTTATTGACCTGAAGCTCACTCCAGTGTGCAGGCCCACTTGGAAGGTGACTGTGTTCATGGCTGTCAGTTAACAGATTAAATAAAATGGACAAAGACAATAAGGGGCCATAGGAAAAGTCCTGTCACTGTAAACAAAGGGTCTAAAGCACAGCAGCTAGTGTGTGAACTACTGGAGATCTGTCTGATGCTGAGGCGTGAACTGTGCCCTCCCCCACCAACACCCGCAAAAATAAAAAAAATAAAAAATAGGGCCGGCTGAGTGGCGCGGTGGTTAAGCGCTGGCTTAGGAAGCCAGCGGCCCCGGTTTGAGTCCCATATATGAGGGCCAGTGACACTGCCCTCGAAAAAATAAAATAAGATAAAAAAATAAATAAATAAATAAACATTTTTGAAAAATCGTTTGTTGAAGTCCTAACTCCAAGTACCTCAGAATGTGACCTTCTTTGGAGATAGGTCATTACAGAGGTGATCAAGTTAAAAGGAGATTAGAATGGGCCCCAATCCAATAAGACTGGTGTCCTTTAAAAAGGGGGTACTTGGGGCCGGCCGAGTGGCGCATTGGTTAAGAGCTGGTTTGGGGATGCCAGCGGCCCCGGTTCGGATCCCACATATGAGGGCCACTGACACTGCCCTCTACAGCTAACAACAGCTCCACCTGGAGCTGGGCTATGCGAGCCCCGGCGACGGTGTAGGCTGCAACCCCTGCTGCAGTGGGCTGCCATAGGCTACAGTGAGTGGCTGGCAGCCAGCGTGAGTGGCTGGCAGCCAGCGTGAGCTGCCAATAGCCGCGGGTGAGCGACCATCCAGAGGCCGGCGACCAATCTGCCTCATCCGGGAAGAGCACAATGACGATACCAACATGGGCCAGTGAAGCAATGTCCTCCACAACTAGACTGAAGAACAAAAAGACATCAACTTGTCTGTTCCCCTCTCCCAATTCCCCAATAAAATCTTTAAAAAAATAAATAAAAATAAATAAAAAGGGAGAACTTGGACAGAGAGACACACACACAAAGAAGATGATACAAAGAACACAGAGAGAAGATGGCCATCTATAAGCCAAGAAGAGAGGCCTAGACCAGATCCTTTCCTCACAGCCCTCAGAAGGGACCAATCTGCCAACACCTTGATTTTGCATTTCTAGCCTCCGGAACCGTGAGATGATACATCTGTTGTTTAAACCACCCAGTTTCCGGTGCTTGGTTACAGTAGCCCTGGCCAACCAATACATCTGGAGACATATGAGAAGCAGGAAGACCCCTGGAATCAAACAAACTTAAGTTGGGTCCCTGACTTTGGACCACCTACTGTGTGTCCTTAGGCAAGACACTTAACCTCTCTGTGCCTTGATTCCTCATCAGTAAAATAGGGATAATAATATCTTCCTCAAAGGAGTGTTTTTAGAGTTAATGTGAAAACATACAGCTTTGGCTTATACAGATCCAGAATGCTCATGGCCCCTCAGCAACGAGGCTTAAATTCTGCCCACCTACCGAATATTGATGATAATGAGTATGCATCATTTTTGTAAACATTAGCCTGATTACCACACACTTTAGAGGATTCTGTGAACATTATGATGAATGTGTGCCTTCTCAGTGCTATCTACCCCATTTCTCACACACTTGCTCGTTGTGTCTCTCTGACTAGAAGCTTCAGCTTTAAGCTCAGAAGCCCCTCACCTGTTTTTCCTGCCAGATTTAGGCTGAGTGGGGGTCGGGGGGAGTTCATTCAACAGCCCCCAGGATCTGTTCCCTCTTACCACTTTGAGAAACGTAGACTTTGAGAAAAATTGTCTTTTTTGGTGTCTGGTTAAAAAAACAAGCTAACAAAATGCTACTTAAACCCTCCTATTTCCACCCCAAAATAATAATCATCACAATAAAATCAAATGGAAATCCACTTCCAGTAACAATAATAATGTTATATAATAAAGGCCTATTTGTCCAAAATTATTGGGAAATTGGCTGTTTTTATTAACTGCCCATTCTATTTAAAAGTTACCCCATCAAAGCTGAAGATCGACTTTCAGTGAATTAGACTGTAAATCAAATATGCTAAACTCCCAGTGCACTGAGGTGGTTTGATTGTTACCAGTTCAGAAGCCCTGAAGAATTCCGCTGGTTTTCAGGGACAATGTTAGGGCTTCAGTTAGTGCTAGGAGTCCTGATAAGAAGAACCAGAGGTAGCTTGTGCCTCCAGGCTGTATAAATTCTCAACAAACAGGCTTTTATACATATACATAAATACAAATATCCACACACAGTCCAAGGAAGCCACTCTCCTGAGACCCAAATCAAATCCTTCCCATGTTAGAGGTCTCAAGGATTTCTCACAAGGACACTCCAGCTCATGCCACAAAGGTGGCCACGTGGCCACACATTATTTGGGGCTGACCTCAAGTCAGCCCATGATTATTTATTAAGATTACTCTACCCAGCTCCATATCAAGAAAAGCATCAGACACCATCCCTGCTCAAAGGATCCCAGCTGAGAGGGAGAGCTCCCTATATAATTAAGCTAGATTGTGCGCACTGAGCTCCACATGTTGAGCCCTGGAGTTAACGTGTCCACGATCACTACTCTGTTGAGGCCCTGTGCTGTGTGTTTCCCATAGATATCTATTTCATCCTCTCAGCAGTACCATGAGGTCAGTTATATTATCCCCGTTCAACAAATGAAGATTCTGAGTCTGAGAGAGAATGACTAACTTGTCCAAGGTCACAGAGCTGCATTTCAGACTTGAGTATGAAACCCAGGTCAGTGTGACTCCACAGCCCAGACTGGCACTTCACCCCTCCAACCCTGCCTCTTTCACTCTTCCACTCATCGAAGTCCAGTGAGACCAGCTGGCCACTGCAAAGAGCCTCCAAGGATCAGAACTAGGCCCCTTCCCTTCCCTTTTCATCCCCACGTACTCACTCACAGCTCCTCCTAATCTTTGCCAAGATAAAATAAAACACAAAAACTGAGAACTGAGAAGAGGGGCGTCTTATAAGCCCCATTCTCCACTCCTAACTAACTCCAAGAGGAAATACACTTCAGTGCAAATTAAAAAAAAAAAAAAATGTGTTTATTGTCTGTGCTTCATGGAATATTACTTTCTTTTTTTAAAAAAAGATTTTATTGGGGAATTGGGGGAGGGGAACAGCGTTGGCGAACCGGGGAAGGCGAACAGACAAGTTGCTGTCGTTTTGTTCTTCAGTCTAGTTGCGGAGGACGTTGTTTCACTGGCCCATGTTGGTATCATCATTGCGCTCTTCCCGGATGAGGCAGATCGGTCGCCAGCCTCTGGATGGTCGCTCACTGCGGCTCTTGGCAGCTGGCTGCAGGCCACTCACTGTAGCCTATGGCAGCCCACTGCAGCAGGGGCTGCAGTCTACACCATCGCCGGGGCTCGTGCAGCCCAGCTCCAGGTGGAGCTGTTGTTAGCTGTAGAGGGCAGTGTCACTGGCCCTCATATGTGGGATCCGAACCGGGGCCACTGTCATCCCAAACCAGCTCTTAACCAATGCACCACTTGGCTGGCCCTAGTATTACTTTCTTAACGAGACCATGACTTTGTCTTTATAAGAAAGAGTGTTGTCATATAGGTCTGCTTCTCCTCTGACTGAACTACTCTTGTCTTCTTACTGCTTTACTGGCAGAAACTCGTAAAATACAAGCAAAAACCAGAAAGTGAAGATTCTACTGAGTTCTCAGGAGTCCCAAGTTAAATTCTCAGAGGTTGATAAAGTGAACATAAGACAACCAGGCACTTAGGGTAAAGATGAACAGAAAAAGAATTAGAAATACTGCCACATGCATTTACTATAGCACCACCCAACCAGGACGAAGAGGTGGCTGATATTTTCTTTATACGAACAAGAAATTGACTCGGGGATGTAGATTCAGCTCTCTATAAATCTGCTAGAGTTCCCATTCTGCTAAAAACAGCATGTCCAATGTGCTTTTTAATCGCCTAGATAATAACTGCTTTTCAAAAAGTCAAAAGCAAAGAGGAGAACTTTTTATCCAAAACATCAGTTACAGAACAATTGCAAGTTTCAGAATAGGCCAAGAAGAAATGATTTGGCCTAGGCACAAGCCCTGGCTTCACAGGAAAATGCCGGAAATGGTCTCACAGCCATAGACTTTAAAAGACATCATCCTATGAATAAAAATGAAGGTAGAGGGGCAGTTCAAAACTGAAAATCTGACCATATAATACAACATGATGATAAAATTAAAAATAGGTGTGTAGCTGTAAATGGAAACCAGCAATGAGTTCTAGAAAACAACAGAAACAAATAGGCACTTCATAAGTAAAAATATAAGAATGGCCTGGACATGAAAAAATAGTGTCAGGAAGATCAAAGCCCAGAATATGCTGAAGTTTATGAAAAACATTATTTCAAGGGATTTTTGGGGGGATGGGGGGAGAGTATGGTCAGTGAAAGAAAAGAAGTAAGTGTTGGGCTATCCTTGGAATGGATAATGTGATGTTAAAAAAAATGACAGAAAGGAGGGGAGGGAGGGGAAAGATGGCGGCTGTGAGGAGGGCTCCATGAAATCTCCCCTGTTAATATCCACAATTTGAACTTCTAATACGCTTCAAAGAGACATCTACTCATCACACAGAGCAACTAAGAGTTCCACACAAGGATTGCTGGAAGGTGGGCAGGCCGGGCGAGTAGGGGAAGAAGGCGGCGAGACGCGTGAGGTGCAGCCCGCACCCGCGGCTGCTGAGTCACGGTGAGTGTTCCCCGGCTCGCTCCCTGCGGCCCGCGGCCCACCTGGAGTTCAGCCAGAGCGCGTTGGTTTGCAGTCTGAGGCAGAAGCCTCAGGCCGGGCAAGTGCGGGAGGAGAGAGAGGAGACGACTGTGCAGAGGTACGAGCTGCATCCGCGGCTCACCGGGTCCCCAGGAAGCAGGGTGCAGAGCCCCGCAGCGACAGGGCAAGATCAATCCCTGCACCCTCCCGGTTCAGGGATCAGTCTCTGTGCCCACCGGGTCCCGCAGAGCGCAGAAGCCTGAAACCCGGGAGCAGGGGAAAAAGAAGACTCGCTCGGACAAGCAGCGCGCCGGGTGGAGACGCAGGTCCCCGAGAGACGGAGCGGGGATCTGAGCCTCGGGGCAGGGTGGCGCGCAGTCCCTTAAACCCTGGCAGTCTCTTTGGGAAAGCAGCAGAAGCACCACGCGGGCGCGCGCCGGCTCCAAGGCACAAGCCTGAAACCCGGGAGCAGGGGATAAAGAAGACTCGCTCGGACACGCAGCGCGCCGGGCAGAGACGCAGGTCCCCTAGAGATGCGGAGCGGGGATCTTGGCCACACGGTAGGGTGCGTGCAATTCCTTAAATCCCGGCAGACCCTTTGCGAGAGCAGCAGGAACTCCGCTGGAGCATAAGAGGCAAAGGACTTAGCTTAAAACAGTGTTGGAACTGTGGCTTTATTTTTATGTTTTTTATTTTTTTTTTCCTTTTTCTATTCTTGAACAGAAAGCAAAAAAAAACCAATAACTCACCCACTCCCACAAACTTTGTCCCCCGCCAAGACAGTCTTAAACTGACTCCTGAATGGAGCAATAGGGGCAGACTAGGAAGATATCCTTACCTGCAGGGGGTTGAGAATTTCCACCCAGTAAAGGCTGCAGAGTGAGACTACCTACCCCGCCCCCACCTTTAGGCAAGGCTTGGGAGGCACGGCAGGTTCACCTGCTGAGGCACTAATTAACAGATTCTTAGCAGCAGGCTTTCGGTAGTGAGGAATTCTTTAATTCCATGGCTGTCAACCCAAAGGGTGCCCAGAGACACTCATTGAGCCTTTGGAGGTGCAGCCTGCCTTGGGACAGGCAAAAGCAAAAAGGCGGTGACTTTGTGAAAACCACCCATCACACGTCACAACCACACTCAAGTACAGCAAACCTGCAGTGCCAGGATTACGCTAGGCATCAGGTGGCCTACTGTTCCCACAAGACGCACAGGAATTTTTGTACAGCAGACAAACTGGAGAGAGCTTGGTGGACTTTAGCCTAGACCGGCACGGGTATTTTTGGTTTGTTTGGTTTTATTCTGTTTTGTTTTCCCTTTATTGGCTGCTTATCTTGGTTGTTTTTGGTTTTTACTTTTATTTCATTCTAATCATATTGTAGTTTTTAATATAGGCATATATATAGGTGTATATAGGTGAATATATGTCCATATATATGGGTGTGTAGACAAATATATATATATATTTTTTCCTTTTTTTTTCTTTTTCTTTTTTCCCCACCCTCACTTTCTCTCTTATTTTATTCCTTCTTCTCACTGCTATACTTTTCCTCTTTTCCTTTTTTTCTGCAAATTTTATTTTTTTAATTTTTCTTACTTTTTTTATTATTATTTTAGTTTATTTTTATTTTTTATTTTTTAGGTATAGCTAATCGGTTTCTCATGTTTATTCTATTTTTTATTTTAGGATATTGTATTTTATTTTGTTTCCTCTTCTGTTATTATTGAGTGTGTGGTTTTTGTTTTGTTTCTGTTTGTTTTCATCATTAGTATGATTGATATTTCTGTACAAGTTGACTGTAGTTTGATGGTTGGTTTTTTTTACTTGTGCGAGCATTTGGTTTCCTTTGGTGGCTGCAGAGGTTGTTCTTGTTGATCTGTTATGCTCTAAAATCACTCTGCAACAGTGGGTCCAAACAAACAGACACAAGAATCATCATACCCAGAGGCCAACTTTAGATAAAACCAGAGCATTTCTGGGTTTGACATACAAGAGTCACACCCAAAAGGAAGTTGCTACAGGTACTAGGACCCATAGGGTCCAAGTTTCATCAGAGGGGTCAATCCTCTCACAGCAGCTCATAAACTGCAGACGCTGCTGATTCTCACAGCTAATCAATCTGGGAGTCAACCCCACCTACTGACAAACCAAAAGTAATCAAAACTAAAACTTCAACAAGTGAGGACGCACGCACAAGGAACACCTCAGATACAAGCACAGGAGAATAGGGAGGCTGAGTAATTCAAATATAAAGGACACACACCATATAAGTTTACCCAGAAAAGACTGAGAAATCTGGGGGATCTATCTGTTATATTGAAGCAAACACAAAGAGTAAGCCAGAATGGGGAGACAAAGAAACACAACACAAATAAAAGAACAGAAGAAACTTCCTGAATCAGTGGAAATAGAGGAAATAGAGGTAACCAACCTATCGGAGACAGAGTTCAGAACACTGATTATTAGAATGTTCAAGGAAATTAATGAAAATATAAAGAAGGATTGAGAAATCATGAAAAGCAACCAGCTAGAACTTAAGAACACAATTACTGAATTAAATAACAAACTTGATGGAATCACTAGCAGATTGGATGAAGCAGAAAATCGAATCAGTGACTTAGAAGACAAAATAGCAGAGATCACCCATGCGGAACAACAAAAAGAAAAAAGAATGAAAAACATGGAAAATAGTTTAAGAGAGCTGGGGGACAACATGAGACGCAATAACCTAAGGGTCATTGGAGTACCAGAAGGAGAAGAGAGGGAGCAAGGGATTGAGAATATATTTGAAGTAATAATGTCTGAAAACTTCCCTAACCTGGCAAAGGACATTGAAATACAAGCCCAGGAAGTGCAGAGAGTTCCAACCAGGATGATTCCAAACAGGCCCACTCCAAGACACATTATAGTGAAAATGGCAAGGGTTAAAGACAAAGGAAGAATCCTTAAAGCAGCAAGGGAACGGCAGCAAGTTACTTACAAGGGCAGCCCCATAAGATTATCAGCTGACTTTTCTACAGAAACTTTGCAGGCCAGAAGGGAGTGGCAGGAGGTTTTCAAAGTGATGAAAAATAAAGGCCTACAACCAAGATTGCTGTATCCAGCAAGGTTATCATTTAAAATCGAAGGCGAGATAAGGAGCTTTGCAGAAAAAAATAAGTTAACGGAATTCATTACCACCAAGCCAGCTTTGCAGGAAATGCTAAAAGGGCTTCTTTAAGTAGAAGAGAAAAACAACCTATCAAAGACTACGAACACAAATAACAAAATGGCAATAAATACACACCTATCAATAATCACATTAAATGTAAATGGATTAAATGCTCCAATAAAAAGACATAGGGTGGCTGAATGGATAAGAAAGCAAGACCCCAGCATATGCTGTATACAAGAGACTCACCTCAGATCCAAAGACTCATACAGGCTGAAAGTAAAGGGATGGAGTAAAATATTTCATGCAAATGGTACTGAGAAAAAAGCTGGAGTAGCGATACTTATATCAAATAAAATGGACTTTAAATTGAAGAATATAACAAAGGACAAAGAAGGACACTTCATAGTAATGAAGGGATCGATCCAACAAGAGGACAGAACTCTAGTAAACATCTATGCACCGAACATAGGAGCCCCTAAATATATAAAATAGATATTGTCAGACATAAAGACAGAGATCAACAGTAACACTATCATAGTAGGGGACTTCAACACCCCGCTGTCACTAATGGACAGATCCTCCAGACAGAAAAGCAATGTGGAAACAGCGACCTTAAATGACACATTAGACCAGCTGGACTTAACAGACATTTTCAGAGCATTTCATCCCAAAGCTACAGAATATACGTTCTTTTCAAGTGCACATGAAACATTTTCTAAGATAGACTACATGTTAGGCCACAGAACAAGTCTCAATAAATTTAAGAAGATTGAAATCATTTCAACTGTATTCTCTGACCACAATGCTATGAAACTAGAAATCAATTATAAGAAGAAATCCGGGAAGCTGACAAATAAATGGAGGCTAAACAATATGCTATTAAATAGTGAGTGGGTCACAAATGAGATCAAGGAGGAAATCAAAAGATACCTCGAGACAAACGATAATGAAAACACCATGACCCAAAATCTCTGGGATGCTGCGAAAGCAGTCCTAAGAGGGAAGTTTATAGCAGTGCAAGCCTACCTAAAGAAGGAAGAAAAATCTCAAATCAACAGGTTATCCTTACACCTAAGGGAACTGGAAAAAGAACAGCAAAAGAGGCCCAAGGGGAGTACAAGAAAGGAGATAATAAAGAACAGAGCAGAAATAAACAATATAGAGAACAGAAAAACAATTGAAAAATCAATGAAACCAAGAGCTGGTTTCTTGAGAAGATAAACAAAATTGACAAACCTCTAGCCAGGCTCATCAAAAAAAAAAGAGAGAGGACTCAAATTAGCAAAATCAGGAATGAAAGAGGGGAAATGACTACAGACATCACAGAAATACAAAAAATTCTAAGAAATTACTATGAGCAACTATATGCCAACAAATTTGACAATCTGGAAGAAATGGATAATTTTCTAGAAGCATACAACCTTCCAAAGCTAACGCAAGAAGAAACAGAAAATCTAAATACCCTGATTACTACCAAGGAAATTGAATCAGTAATTGACAAGCTCCCAAAAAACAAAAGCCCTGGACCAGACGGCTTCACAAGTGAATTTTATCAAACATTCAAAAAGAACTATCACCTATTCTTTTCAAACTATTCCAAAAATCCAGAAGGAGGGAAGGCTCCCAAACTCTTTTTATGAAGCCACTATCACCCTGATTCCAAAACCAGATAAAGACATCACAAAAAAGGAAAACTACAGGCCAATCTCCCTGATGAATATAGATGCAAAAATTCTCAATAAAATATTAGCAAACAGAATTCAGCAATATATTAAGGAGATCATGTACATCATGATCAAGTGGGATTCATCCCTAGTGCGCAAGGCTGGTTCAACATCCGTAAATCAATTAATGTGATACACCACATCAACAAAATGAAGGATAAAGATCACATGGTCATTTCAATAGATGCAGAAAAAGCATTTGACAAAATCCAACAGCCATTTATGTTAAAAACCCTTAGCAAAGTGGGAATACAGGGATCATATCTCAACATAATAAAAGCCATATATGATAAACCTACAGCTAACATCATACTCAATGGGGAAAAGCTAAAACCATTCCCCTTAAGATCAGGAACAAGACAAGGCTATCCACTTTCTCCTCTTTTATTCAACATAGTGCTGGAAGTTCTAGCCACAGCAATCAGACAACAAAAAGAAATAAAAGGCATCCAAATTGGCAAGGAAGAAGTAAAATTGTCATTATATGCAGGTGACATGATACTGTATATAGAGAACCCCAAAGACTCCATCAAAAAACTATTGGAACTGATAGAAAAATTCAGTAAAGTAGCAGGATATAAAATCAATGTTCAGAAATCAGTGGCATTTGCATATACCAATAATAAACTAATGGAAAGAGAAATTAAGAAAACTGTCCCATTTACAATTGCATCAAGAACTATAAAATACCTAGGAATAAATTTAACCAAAGAAGTGAAAGATCTGTACTCAGAAAATTATAAGACACTGAAGAAAGAAATCATAGAAGATACAAATAAATGGAAACACCTACCATGCTCATGGATAGGAAGAATTAATATAGTTAAAATGTCCATACTGCCTAAAGCAATATATAGATTCAATGCAATTCCTATCCAACTACCAAGGGCATTTTTCACAGAAATAGAAAATATAATCCTAAAATTTATATGGAATCATAAAAGACCCCGAATAGCCTCGGCAATTCTGAGAAATAAAAACAAAGTCGGGGGGATCACGCTACCAGACATCAAAACCTCCTACAAGGCCACAGTAATCAAGACAGTTTGGTATTGGCATAAAAACAGGCACATCAATCAGTGGAACAGAACAGAGAGCCCAGAAATAAATCCAAGCATTTACGGACAGTTAATCTATGACAAGGGAAGCAAGAATTTACACTGGAGTAAAGATAGTCTATTCAATAAATGGTGCTGGGAAAATTGGACTGACACATGCAAAAAAATGAAACTGGATCATCTCCTTACGCCTTATACAAGAACAAATTCAAAATGGATTAAAGACTTAAATGTAAGACCTGAAACCATAAAAATCCTAAAAGAAAATATAGGGAGTACATTTGCAGACATTACTCGGAGCAATATTTTTAATGATACATCCCTACGGGCAAGGGAAGTAAAAGAAAAAATGAACATATGGGATTATATCAGACTTAAAAGTTTTTTCACAACAAAGGAAACCATTAATAAAACAAAAAGGAAACCTACTGAATGGGAGAATATATTTGCCAACGATATATCTGATAAGGGGTTAATATCCAAAATTTATAAAACACTCATGAAACTCAACACCAAAAAAACAAACAACCCAATTAAAAAATGGGCAGAAGATATGAAGAGACATTTCTCTAAAGAGGACATACATACAGATGGCCAACAGGCATATGAAAAAAAGTTCAACCTCACTGGTCATTAGGGAAATGCAAATAAAAATCACCATGAGATACCACCTCACTCCGGTCAGAATGGCTATCATCAATAAATCAACAAACAACAAGTGCTGGCGGGGCTGTGGGGAAAAGGGGACCCTGCTGCACTGTTGGTGGAACTGCAGATTGGTGCAGCCACTATGGAAGTCAGTATGGAGGTATCTCAAAGAACTGGAAATAGAGCTACTGTTTGACCCAGCAATTCCACTCCTAGATATTTATCCTGAAAAAAACCAAGACACTTATTCAAAAAAAGTTATGCATCCCTATGTTCATAGCACCACAATTTACAATAGCTAAGACTTGGAAACAACCAAAATGCCCATCAGTAGATGACTGGATTAAGAAACTGTGGTATATTTATACAATGGAGTATTACTCCGCTATAAGGAAGAATGAAATCGTGCCATTTGCAATGATATGGATGGACCTAGAGACTATAATGTTGAGTGAAATAAGTCAGTCAGAGAAGGACAAATACCATATGATCTCACTCATATGTGGAATCTGAAAAACTGTATGAGCAAAGTAAACAGAAACTGTCTCATAGATATAGAGGAAAAATCAGGGTTGCTAATTGGGAGAGGAATGGGGATGAGGGAGAAGGGGAAGGGATTAGACAGCAAAAATAGGCAACTACAATATTGCTACTGGGATAGGAAAAACAGTTTGGGGAATATAATTAATAACGTTGTAAATATTCTGTGGAATGTCAGATGATCATAGGTCTTGTTAGGGAGACCATTTCATGGATGGAGTAGAGGTTTGATCACTGCACTGTATTACTAAAGTGGAGGTGGTATACCTACTGTAATTGAATATATATAGTCACGGGATGTGGATTATACTGTGGAAGAGAGTCAGAGGAAGAGTAATAGATATATATGATATGGGGGGGGAGTGGGGTGGTGTATTGGGGGTGGGGGTTGTCACTTTGAGGGGTAAAATATATAACTATTGCACTGTGTTGTACATCTGAAACTAATTAAAAAAATGTCACCTAAAATGAAAAAAAAATGATAGAAAGAACGCTGAACAACTCAAACATTATTTTGCTTCCACATTCTGTATCAAGGAGAATTATCTTCAGTCTGGAAAGGATTGGACAAACTTGGTTGAGAGGAAAATGAAGCCTAAGGTAGGTGAAAAGGTAGAAAAAGAAAACCTAGATTTTAAAAGAGTTCACAATTCTAGACTTAGATGAAATATATCCCACAGGACTTAAAAATAAAAGACACTGTAGACATTAAGTACAAAACTATGTCACACAGTCTTTGAGATGAGCCAGCGTCCCAATTTTCAATATGGGGGTAAAAGATCTACTGCTACTTCAGATCATACAGCTGAAGTTAACTTTATAAAATATCCTACAGCAGATTACAAATTGGTGGTTGGTGATCAAAAAGTCCTAAATTTTTTAGTTTTAAGTAATAATAGTGTAGGTACAGAAATGACAAACTATTAAGACTGTGCATTTAGGAACAGAGCTTATTATTGAAATTAAATGAAATTTATAACAAAATTAATCTGATATATTTAATGTTATGCATAGTTTTTATCATACAGCATGGTAATCAAGCATAAATTGAGCCCTTCATGCAAATGAAAACAGTTCATATTCTTTCAAAGCAATATTTTAAATGTCAGAGAATGCGGGAGACAGAAGCCAGCCGGGGTGCTGCGTACCCCCACACCACTCCACCCAAACAGTCCTTAGGGCAGGGAGGTGCCCTGCCTTAAACTAAGCCAGTCTTAAGACCAAAGAGCTGGGGCTACTAGGATTCTCTGTGAAAGGCACCCAGGAGAATCTGGTTCTAATGAAACAGCATGAGGAAAGTCTTTTGGGGGCCCCTCCTGAACACCCAAAAACTATGGGATTGGGTTAGATGGAGCAAGTGGCAAGGGCTAAGGAAAAGAAGACTCAAAGGGCACGTGGTGGCGTTAGTATGTCAACTGCATTTAAGGCATTTGTTATTTAATACCCAGTGTCCAGGGAATGGTAGTTGAGTGATGACAGAGTGAGCCTGAGTGGAGAACTGAGGTTGAAGTAACAGGGAGGGAGGCTGGCAGCTAGAGGGCAACTCCTACAGAGAGGAGAGGGAGAATGACAAGAGCAGAAAGGGTGCGAAAAGAGAAAGCTTCAAAAGAAACAAAATTCAGATGTTTCATAGGAATGAGCCCTGGGTTTAAAGTGATGTGCTGGCTGTCACTGGCTTCAGCATTCCAGTGTGTTTGCGGGAACAAGGAGAGAGGAGAGATAGAGATGAAACAACACTGGCTGTGCAACCGATGAAGATGGGTGGTGCGTACCTAAGGGTTCAGCATGCTATTTAATTTTTTGTTTCCCTTTTTTTTTTTAGCTTCTGAAAGTTTCCCATTGGACTCAAAAGTTTAAAAAATATATATCCTTGTAATGGGCTATGCAACAATTTTGCCCCCTGCTCTGCAACAATTTTGCCCCCTGCTCTCCTGTTATTTCTCTGGTCTCTTTTCCTCCTTCCCTCCATTATTTCTTGAGTTCACCAGTCAAACTCCTCCCACCTGAGGGCTTTGCAAGAGCTCGTCCCTGCTCAGTTGTCTGTACCCAGATATCCACACAGCTTACCATCCTATTCAGAATGGCAGCTCACTCCTTCCCATTTCTGGAACTCCAGTAGAAATAAACCCTTGTTTTTTCCGTAACTTAAAAAATCTTCAAGCATTCTATCTAATTTACTGATTTTGTTTATGAACTGTCACTAGAATTTAAATCACAAGAGGGACAGGAGATTTTTGATTGGGGATTGGGGGTTGTTCAGTGACTACAGCCATGCCTGGCAGCCAATAAATGTTTAAGTGGAATGAATGTAGGGCTTTAAAACTGTTCATCAGGCTGAGACAAGGGCGCGAGCAGGTGTCTTTGGCCTTGGTACCAGTGTCTTCTTCAATAGCTGGAAGAGCAAAGACCCATCTACTCCCACCCCACTCTTGCACTACACAAGAAATCTAGGGCAGCTGATTTCTGAGGAGTGACGAACTTATACATAGCTCATCAGAATTACTGCCCTCCTCTAAGCACATTTAATAACTTGATTTTGGAACATCTAAGGCTATATCCAGTTGTATCATGTGACATCACAAAATTCTTAACCAAATTCATGACAAAGTGAGAAATTTCTACCTAAACCATTTGATTACTGAAAAACTTCTCAAAACTGGGGCTTCATAGCTTTCGGGAAATTTTAAACATCAGCAAAATGCATTTTTAGGAGAAACTTATCATTAAACAAATGTTCAAAATCAGGTCTATGATTAGGAAGAATGTGGGTATCAAACCCCCAATTTAAAGACTACTTTGTGCCAAGACTTCAGGTGAGGCAATTTCCAATAGCCTTCTCCCTCCCTGCATTTACAGCTACCTCTATTCACTAAGGTACTCCTATACAAACTAGCTGTGCAGGATGGCAAGCTACTTCTTTGGGCCAATTTTCCTATGACAAAAATATCCTAGGGTGTGTGTGTGTGTGTGTACCATTCAGACAGACACAATCTTGGAAAATCAGATACAAGGATGAAACCCCACAAAAGGCTGGGAATCAATGCCTTAAGTGATAGCCTAAGTATGTGCGTATGTGGGAAGAGGATTATCCACACCTCATTTAAGCATGTTACTAATCAAAGAAAATGCCCTTTGATCTACTCACTAGTGGTTGTTCAGCAACATGCTGCAGCTTATAGTATAGATGCTGTTCAGTCTGGTTGACTTTCCTGGACCGACTAAAGCCAAAACCTAAGCCCAGGTGAAATGAACAGGCTCCTTGGTTTCCATTTCCACACACCAGGCGGATGCCTTGAGATGCTCCCAGGCCTGAGGAAAGAGTGCCATCTGCAGGATCTCCATTTTAGAGAAACCCTTGTGCACAATGTCCATGGAACATGTCACCAATTCAGAAGCTACTATCAAGTTACCTTGCGGATTTGTTTGCAGTCTTGCCTTTTTAACCAAAACTTCCCGTTTTACTAAAATCTTGGGGAACCTTTCTTGAATTTCATTTCTCAAAATCATTTGTATAGTTCTGATTGTTATATGGGAAGAGGTTTCTTCTCCTTAGCCCACCCACCCACTAAATGAATCAAGCCTCCTCAAGTTCCCTTCCTCCCATGATCACTAAGGAAGAAGGTTCTATGCCCATTCCAACTTAAGTTCACAACCAGAACAGGTGCCTTCAAGGTCCCTGTAAGAGCTGCTCGACCCAACTCCCACATGCTCAATCAGATGGCGCATCCCTAACCAGGATGAATCCCCACATAATCATCAGTTATCAACTGCCTTGGCCAAGGAAGAGGATGGAGTATGTCCATTCTGTGTGCCACAGCATTCAAACTATTTATTAGGGGGAACAGTCCTAAGGACGGAGTCTATACACCCTCAGAAGAACTATAACATGGTTTTTTGTGCTCCTGTAGAGGGAAGGAGTGGGGAGGATGCTTTTCAGTTATAAGAGATCCCACCCCCAAATTGCTATACCTGTCAAGCTACAGGCATAGCTTCTATGAACAAAAGAAATCTGCTGTTCTGTGTAACAGTCCTGTGATGCATTTATTTCAGTTGTCCTTAGTTTCCCATTCTCTCAATTGCTGAGGAAAGAATGCTACCTGGAATTGTGTGAATTTTCAAAAACAGGTATTTTCTTCACCTATGAAAATGGCTCCTTCCTCCTTTCTCAAGAAAGACATCTTCTTTGTTCTCAAAAAACTAAAGTTGGTTCAGGCAATTATTTTTTCTGTGAGTTCTCATAGTAGGACATGTTAAGTACAAATCGCTTGTCATTAACCAGAGCTGAACTCTGCTATAAAAAGAAAATCAGTCTTCTTCTTTCTTATTCATTCTTCTATAATCCCTAAATAGGTAAAGAAAAACTAAGCAACCAGAATGACTAGGGATTAAGCCAGAACTAAGAATGAAAGGGTGAAGGCAGAACACCAGAAGGTAGAGGAAAAACAATTTGCTCTATAATACGTGCCAAGGATTTGGGAGGGTGGGGGGCCTAGGGAAACATGTGCACTATATTGAAAACTTCCTCCAGACAGCACCGTCCTCAAAGGCACATGAAGCTCACACCCTTTACCCTCTTTTCAAGAGGAAACCATATTTTAGTATGAAGAGATAAAATCCAGAGCCCTACACAGATCCAGAATAACCTTACCACAATATATACCTCCAATGGCTGCAAAGAGTTAAAAATACAGTAAGTTGAGTTGAAAGATTATTTATGTCCACCAAGTAAAGGATTAGGCTACAAAGCCCAGAGTTAGTGCCTCATGGCATACACATGCTTAAGTGACATTGGCAATTTAAACCCTTTGCCATTTAATAAGGTACAGTGGAGCTGGAGAAGGGGGGGAAAAAAATCCAATCAAGAAAACAGAATTTACATGAACTAGCAAAAATATCAAAAATTTATATTGAAAGTCCTAGGAGTCCTAGGCATTCTGAGAAATTATCAGACAGTGTTATGAATAAAAAAGATAAGTCAGTGAACCCTCTGTCAATAAAATGAATGGCATAAAAGAAAACTTGGTCTCTTTTGTCAAAGCTCCCACGTTATTATTAAAGACACTCACCCTTAAAAGCATTATTTATTGGACAAAAATGTTAAAGGAAGTTTTCTTAATTCCTGCAAGGACAAATACAGTTCCCCTTCCCCCCGAAATATATATCCCATTTGCTCACAAATTCTTTAAACAAACTCAGAATCTCTTGGATTCCTTGATCCAAGGCCAGAGCTGACATTTATAATGGATAAGGTTCCCAGAGGGCTCTGGAAACAACATGAAAAGATGCTGCCCTATAGTTTCTGATCAAAGACGGTGGCTAGAAAGTCAACAAACTAATGTGCTTCACTTGACATCTTAACATCCAGTTCTTCAACACGGCCTCATACAGACCAGAAGGTAAGGTGTTCTTAGGTGAAATAAGACTTCCATGATATATATTCGTTTACCAAAACCAATGGGTGATTCCAAGAAGTCTCTAAAGGAGTAATTATGTCAAGAGAAGAATCCACATAGTCAAGGCATGGCTTTCTTAGGAAGGTAGAGCTATTTAATTTTAGCAAGGGCAGCTGCTCTTCTTTCTGTGTTCTGGAACAAGGCACGAATTAAAGCTTTTACTTCACTGGAAGAGAATGCAGTTGCCAAAGGCCCTTTTCCATCTGCCCACCTGCAAAATAAAAGATAAAATTCTATTTTCAATTATATCTCTGAAGTTTAAGAAAGATTTTAAAATTGCTTATTGATCCCAAATACTTACAAGGCCTGACAATTAAATTCACAAACTTGTTGCAACGATGTTGCTAACCTTTTTTGATTTCAGAGGGATTATTCATTATGAATTTGTACCAACTGGACAAATAGTTAACCAAGCTTACTATCTGGAAGTGCTGAAAAGACTGTGTGAAAAAGACAAAAACAACCTGAATTTTTTGCCAACAATTCACGATTCCTGCATCGCAACAATGCACCAGCTCACACTGCACTGTCTGTGAGGGAGTTTTTAGCCAATAAACAAATGACTGTATTGGAATACCTTCCCTACTCACCTGATCTGGCCCCCAATAACTTCTTTCTTTACCCAAAGATAAAGAAAATATTGAAAGGAAGACATTTTGATGACATTCAGGACATTCAGAGGAATACTGTGACAGCTCTGATGGCCATTCCAGAAAAAGTTCCAAAATTGCTGTGAAGGGTAAACTAGGTGCTGGTGTGGTGCCTAGCTTCCCAAGGGGAGTACTTCGAAGGTGACTGTAGTGATATTTGGCAATGAGTTCTTTTTCTAAATGAGTTCACAAACTTAATTATCAGACCTCATCTTTGCTTTAAATGGAAATAAAATGAAACAAATCTTGGCATCCTTCCCCTTCTTTATGTATCTACCATTCAATTTCTTTGACCTCTTCTGCTTCTTGGCTACATTTTGGTATCAGCACAGGCAGATGAAGAGACCAAGTGAGAAAGATAAGACTACTTTTCCTTATTCTATACTCACTAAGCCCCCACTTAACTTGAAAATTAAGACCACATCCTCATGTTATATAGAACTGTAATTACTTTAAAAAGTGAGCCACAGGCAACGAACTTTAACTGACAAAGGATTGGTATAAAAATATAGACAACTCCCATGAATCAATAACAAAATCACAAACAACCCAGTAGAATAAAGAGAGAAAACTATTAACAGGAATTTTACAATGAAGAAAAATTAATGATCAATAAAAAAATGTTATTAGAATTCAGGGAAATGTAAATTAAAATGACAATGAGCTACAATTTCACACCAATTAGATTAGCATAACTTTTAAAGTCTGATAATACCAAATACTGGTAAACATGTGGAGCGACAAGATAAATAAATTATGAAATATTTGTATAATGGAATATAATACAGCCATGAAAATGAACCATCATAAATGAATTTCAAAAACATAATACTGCACAAAAGAATCAAGTTACAGAAGATTGCACTTATAGAAAGTTTAAAAACAGGCAAGTCTAAACTTTATATTGTTTAGGGATATGTGCAAGTGTGGTATAACTCTGAAGAAAGGCAAGGAAACACCACAAAATTCAAGACAGTGGTTACCTCTGGTGGGGAGCATTTGGAGACGGGTGCCAGGGGTCTTCAAAGGTACTGGTGATATTTTTCTTCAATTGGGTAATAGGTACACAAATATTTCTTTTACTTTTTCTTTAAATTGTAAGTATATATTATACATGCTGTACCTCCTTCATATATACATATAGATTTTATGATTTTAAAATGTTTAAACTATATGCCGGGAGGTGATTTCTTTGGTAAAAAAAAAAATTCTCAATTAGTTATTATTCTTATATTTACTGAAATCTCTGGGAGAAAAAAAAAAAATCTAAGCAGAAAAAAAGAATCTAAGATATACCAGTATTGTAATTTTTCTCATAGCAAGGAATTAATGATCATTTTTAGGTCCTTTAACAGCAGAAAGAAAAACTATCATCTGCGGCCCTCTGGAGTCTTACCTAAACACATCTTATTACTCACTAAGGATTTGTAAGTAACAAAATAAATCAAATTTTGTACTAAATATAGTTAGAGATATTTTGATGTGATTTTTTACACGTAGAAATCTAATTTACAGTGTTTTAGAATGGACAGCGTTAGCTGAGAACAATTCAGACACATCTGGGATGGCTGGTCTAATATAACTGGGATCTGTAATAAACCAAGCTAAAGCAGATAAACAAGTAGCTATAGGAATGCAGACGGACTTTAAGGCCTATTCAGGGAGCTATTCTATGCAAGGTATGCATACTCGTTAATAACCTACCAAAACAATAATAAAAGCATCCATGGGTATATAACTAACCCACATGTATTCTGCTTCGTTCAGTAGCAATTATCTCAGTATATAACATGATGTGGACAGCATACAACTACTGGGCACAGCAACATCAACTGATGGTGTTCAGAGAAAACATCATCCACTACATTTTAGGAAAGATGAGTCCCTTCCATTTGCATGGCGCTTAATCTCTAAACCTACTTATCCCTTGCAGAAAAACTGCTGGTCAAACAATGGTTTGAGGCTCAATAATACAAATAAAAGTCACTTCTCCATTAACGTGTCAAAGCCAATGCTAAAATGCATCCACTGTTGGTTAAAACAGGCAACAATTTCCATCTAGGTTTCAGAAGGTTGTATTTCTTACAAATAAAAGGGCATCTGTACAGCATGACAAAACAACATGTTCAAGACCAAAATAATATGAAACAAGAAGTCTTTAACAAATATGAGAAAGCGGTAAAGAGATCCAACTATGATAGACAATGCAAAGGCCCCAGCTACTGCTATTCACTATGAAACTCTTTTCTGAGTAACATTAAGAAACAGGAGGAGAGGGCCAGCCGAGTGGCACGGTGGTTAAGCGCTGGCTTGGGAAGCCAGCAGCCCCGGTTCGGTCCCACATGTGAGGGCCAGTGACACTGCCCTCAAAAAAAAAAAAAAAAAAAAGAAACAGGAGGAAATTGTAATAACTATGTACGGTGTCAGGTGGATATTAGGCTTATCAGGGTGCTCATTTCGTAAGAGGTATACATGTCTAATCACTGTGTTGTACACCTGAAACTAATATAACACTGTATGTCAACTGTAATTGAAAAAAATTTTTTTAATTTCCCCCCCACACACATACACACAAAAAGAAACAGAGAAAAGCACTGCTGTCAATGGCACTAACACTGTGTAGCTGTGAAGAGATGTACCCACCGATCCCCAATTTCTTGCAGGCTGGCCTGTAATATTATCATCAATTCTTTGAATGGCATCCATTTTGGCACATAGACTGGAACCTCTTCTTGATATTTCTTGTTCTTGCTTTCTTCACACAGTGGTGCAAATACTTGGGGTCCTTCATCCATCACTGTTTTGCATAAGGAATACAATCTGTCACCATCTTCAGTAGAGATGTCCTGGTTTTGCACAAAGGGAACAAAACAGAACAGAATTGAGCCAGCTTAGTAGTTAAGAAAAGGGGAGATCTTTGGTGCATGCTGTTCAGGAGGTCAGCCACATCAAGATGTTTTCTAGCCAATTTAGCACACCTTACTAGACACTAGATTTCATCAGCTCTCTGTCAATGCTTCTAAAGCAAGAATGACACAAAATGTGTTTCAACAGATGGTCAGTAATTTAGTTTGCCTGCATGAAAGAGCCCATTTCTTCAGAACACAGCACAGCTTGGTGCAAAGGAGCTATTACAAATAAGGGGTTAGCCAATCTGTGCTTTAGGGGCATGAGCTGGCAAAGTCCAGGTAACTTCTGCAGCATCACACATATAATCCCAACTGCAGGAGTATGTTGGGAATGTGGTACCTGCACAAGACTGCATTTCACTTTACTAAAGTAAATTTAGTTCACTTGCAAATTAAATAAATATATGACTCCATACTTTTCCGTCCATCTCAGGGCTACACAGTTTCCTACCACCCCATTCATAATTTACAGAGATGCTAGATGGAGAAGTAGTGTAATCCTACTATCTTCTACAGATATAAAAGATAGAGATAAGCAAATCTCCAGGAAGATAGAATTAAGACAAAACTGAGAAAAACAAACAAACCCCCAAAACAGTATAATGAGTTAGACATAAAACATGAACAATTTTTTCTACCATCTGTGTTTACTAAAAATGAGACTTCAACAACACTTAGTTAGTGAAGTGACAATCTGAACAAGAGCTGCAGCTTAAGTGTGGCGAGGCACCTAACGGCTCTTACCTCTAGGGCAGTGATTCTGCCAATGACCTCAGAAATTGCAGTGTTGAGTAAAGTCCCCATAGCCTTGCAATAGATATTCACTGGCAGGACATCCTGCCACACAATTCCAAGTCTCTTTAGTTGGTGCAGCACCTGTCAGAAGAACACAGCTATTTAAAGGGAAGAGAGATGGTTGCAACTTCTACTTTCCAGACTTACTTTTATCATTTGTGTATTTATGAGAGAAGAGGCATTACATAAAGGCAAGGTAAAATAATCAAGAATATGTGTTTCTTAAATATTAAACCTTAGTGCTATCCCTGCTAGATGAAAAGTAGACTTGAGGATGGAAAAACTGCAGTAAAAAGATAAATGATGTAGGAGAGAGGGGCATTAAGATGAAAGCTAGTGGGGCTGGCCGAGTGGCTCAGTTGGTTAAGAGCTTGCTCAAGAGTGCAAGCTCTGAGCAACAGGGTCACCAGTTTGTTCCTACATGGGCCAGTGAGCTGGGCCCAAGGTAGCAGGATGGCTCAGCTGGTGAGAGCACATGCTCCTAACAAGGTTGCCTGTTTGAGATGTTGGGCTACGCCCCTGCAACTAAGACTGAACTCGGCACCTTGAGCTGAGCTGCCACCTGGGTGGCTCAGAGGATAGAGCGCGGACTCTTAACAACAAGGCTGCCGGTTGCCGGTTCGAGTCCCGCATGGCTACGCACACCCACAACTAATTGAACACAGCACATTGAGCTGAGTGACTGGACTTGGAGTAGAGCTTGATGCACCCTCCACAACTAAGATTGAAGGACAACTTGGCTGTTCCCCTTCTCCAACTCACCAACATTGTTCCCCTTCCCCAATTCCCCAACACTGTTCTCCTCCCCCAGTTCCTCCAAAATCTTGCAAAAAAAAAAAATGAAAGCTAGTATTTCAAATTTCCCAAACCCCAGTTCATGGGTTAAATATTTGCTATGATAGACACACTATTGGGGTAATGGAAAGGTAGCTTCCTATTGCCTTGGTGAAGCAGGGGAAGGGAAAGGTCGTAGATATGACTGTAAAAGGTATCCAGATTTTTCAATGGGGGTTCTGGGGAATCAACTAATCTAACTGTACATATTCTTTGCTGCTTATAAAATGGGGGGAGCATTTAAAGATAGAGTTCAAATTCCAGAGCTAACAACAGCTTCCCACCTGACGAATTGCTTTACTTGCTGCAGAATAGTTCTCTTCATCGTCCATGTTTGAAAAGTTCCGAGCACTTGATAATCTTTCCAGAAGTGCTCTTTTCTGTGCCTGCATTTGGCCCAAAAAACACTCGGTCCCTATGATGAGAAATTAGAATAAAGAATTCTAAAAGTTGTTCAATTTCATACTGCAAAACGAGGGTGAAAGAGGAGAGAAGCATGTACCATATATTTGTTCTGCCTTCTTGAAAACGCTTGCTAGATAACATCATAAAGCTGCCCTAAACTTACTATAAACAATCTCTTCTAATGTATTAGCCAGTTCCTCCAAACCCACCCTCAGGACTAATAAATTTTCCCCAATAGTTTGTCCAGGGTCAGATAAGAAAAATTATTCATATAGAAGCAGCAGCTACTTATTTTTCTAATAGATCTATACCACCTAAGGGAAAAGTCAGCAATTGAAAACCTAAGTGAATCATATAGATTCTCTGCTTTTCTTAGGCTATTGTTATAGTAAACATATTGATTTACTGCACATTTCATTTCTTTTGATTTTAAATAATCCCAAGCGAAGCTAAGGGAGGTAGAAGAGGATGGAGCTATCTCTGAGGTTTTGCAAAACAACAAGCACTGGCATTAGTGAGCCCTTACCAACAATTCTAACAGAACTGCCACAATACAAATCATATTATTTGTCATTCTACTGACATAACTCTTATTTGGTGAATTCACTGCAGCAATGCAGTTTGGAAGTCTAATGTACCATGAAATCATGTCATGAAAAAGTAATGCTTCCACAAAGAATGCATTCACTTTATAAAATTAAATAACTGGGAACATTTGCAAATTAAATGCCCTCCTACTTTCCAATATAGCTCAGAACCACCACCTAATTTCACAAATTACGAAGACACCAGACTGAGAAGCTGGATAATCAATATGCTTTAATAAATTTAAGGTGTCAGTTACCAAGTCTCCTGAAGCCAGGTACAAGATCCACAAAAGTAGTGGTGCCATCACAAAGAATGGGGGCAAGACGTAATCTAAACTGATGCCCAAGGGTCAGCAAGTGATGAGCAATGTACATACAATTGTTGTGGTGAATGGCAGCCAACTGGGGCAATTTTTGAAGGTTCTCCCTAGTGCAGAAGGAAGGGCAGAAAAAGAAAGAAATCACCTGTTACTGAAGTTGGGGTTGATGAAAAATTACTACTCTTGTAATTATTTCTAGGCTTTAATCATCGTCTGCTGTATAAATGCTATACATAACAAGATATTATCCCATCACTCTCACATTCCTATTCAGAGTGAGGTTGTTCTGCCTAATGTGATCTTTTCCTACAAAACTATCCTAGTGATTAAAAGAAAGAGTGAGGAGATTAAGATGTTTACCTGTGTCAACTCTTTGTATTGGAAACCTAGCATAGCTATACGTAATAAATCCCTTGAAATTTAACACTGATAAATCTGTAGAAATACAGATTTACTTTCCCTTTCTCCAAATTCCTATTTCATTTATATAATGAAGTACTTAACTATTTTCTAACTCACTAATTTTCAAAGTTGGCTACAGATCAGTCACCTGGGACATTTAAAATATATGTAATAGATGTTTAGACTTCACCTCAAACAAATTAAATCACAACCTCTGAGTGAAGCCAGACATTTGTATGTTTTACAATCTTCCAAGGTGATTTTAATTTTTATATAAGATCAAAACTAAATCTTCCATACATACTAGTCTCCCTACTCAGCTTGTGATGAGATCCTGTCTTTTACTTCTGCTAGATATCCACTAGCAGTCATTCAAATAATGCTTCCTAGGGCTGGCCGAGTGGCGCGGCGGTTGGGTGCTGGCTTGGGAGGTCAGCGGCCCCGGTTCAGGTCCCACTTATGAGGGCCAGTGACACTGCCCTCAAAAAAAAAAAAAGAAAAAAGAGAAATAATGCTTCCTAGTTTAGAAACTAACAATCTAAGATAGTGGTCCTCATTATGGGCTACACATCAGAATAATTTGTAGGGCTTTAAAAAACCACAGATGTGTGGGTCATACACCAGACCTATAAATCAGTATCTCTAGGGGTAGGACTTAGGCAAATATTTTATATATATATATTTTTTTTAAGTTTTTTTTTTTTCTTTTTTGATGGCAGTGTCACTGGCCCTCATATGTGGGACCCAAACCGGGGCCGCTGGCATCCCAAGCCAGCTCTTAACCACCGCGCCACTCGGCCAGCACTATTCTTTTTTTTTTTTTCCCGGCTGGACCTATTCTTAAAGCTCCATAAGAGATACTAAAATAGTGCCAAAGCTGAGAACCCTAATCTGGGACTGTGGTTCTCAAAGTGTTGTCCCCTGTCAAGTAACATCAGCATCACCTGGAAACTTGTTTAAAATTTCAGGCTTTATCCCAGTCCTACTGAATCAAGAAATCCTGGGTATAGGATCTGGCAGTATGTATTTTAACATGGCTTCCTGTGATTCTGATGCACACTAAAGTGTGTAAACCATTGGTCCAACACAAAGTTCCAAGACAATACACAGATAAACCTAACTTCACACCAGTGTGAAAATGTTTCTAAGCATGGAACTGCTAAGCCACTGTCTCTGAATCTCCAAGGACATGGCTACTAACTGACCCAAAGATATTTTCACTTTTCCTTCACTTGACTGAAGAGAAAGTGAAATACATAAATAAAAATAATAAGGTTCACAATAAATAAATTCTCTTTTATAACAAAAACAACAGGTGGTCCTATTTAAAAATATCTGAATTGTTCAAAAATCTAAATTAAAAATACTACAAATAATAAACTGATTTTTTTTCTTTGAAACCAGGGTCCAAAACATTCAATTTGCATAAAAGAGAACTGGGGTCTTAAAGTATGAGTAACTTTTCAAATTAATACTAAAAGAAACTTTTAAATTCTAAGATGTTAGGTAAATACAGTCTACATATCTGACAATTAAGTTCATGAACTCACCCTAAAAAAAGTGCTATGTACTTCACTGCTGAATATCACTACAGTCACCTTCGAAGTACTCCCCTTGGGAAGCTATGCACCAACACCAGCACCTAGTCCACCCTTCAAAGCAATTTTGGAACTTTTTTCCGGGAATGGCCATCAGAGAGATCATCCTATTACCTTTATGTCCTGAATGTCATCAAAATGTCTTCTTTCAATATTTCCTTTATCATCCGGTAAAGAAAGAAGTCATTGGGGACCAGATCAAGTTGAGTGGGGAGGGGAGGTTCCAATACAGTTATTTATTTACTGGCTAAATAAACACCCGTGTGAGCTAGTGCACTGTCGTGATGCAAAAGCCATGAATTGGTGAAAAGTTCGGGTTGTTTTCGTCTAACTTTTCATGCAGCCTTTTCAGCACTTCCAGATAGTAAACTTGGTTAACTATTTGTCCAGTTAGTACAAATTCATAATGAATAATCCCTCTGATATCAAAAAAGGTTAGCAACATCATTTTGACTCTTGATTTGGACTGGCAGAACTTTTTTGGTCATGGAGAATTGGCTGACTTCCATTGTGCGCTTTGACGCTTTGTTTCAGGGTTGTATTGCTACATCCATGTTTCATCACCAGTGAAAACATGGTCCAAAACATCGTCTTGCCTCTCCAAAAGGTATTAGCAAACTTCGACTTTGCTTTGCTTTTGTTCACCGGTGAGCTCCTTTAGGACCATTTTTGCACACACCTTTCTCAGGCCAAGATTTTCAGTTAAGATTTTCCTGTTTCTCAATTGATATTTACTTGGTCAGCTATGCTTCTCATAATCGGCTGACGATTTTGACGCACAATTTGACGAATTTTTGCAATGTTTTCATCCGTTCTGCTCACTACTGGCTGACCTGACCTCTTCATCAGTGATGTGTTGTCTCCCCTCAGAAAAATGTTTACTCCATTTGTACACTGCCGTTTTCTTCATGGCATTATCCCCATAAACTTGGACTAACATGTCCCTGATATCACTTCCACTCTTGCCATGTTTAATAAATTTAATTTTTGTTCATTGCTCTAATTCAAGCTCAGACATTCTTGCGACAGCACATAAAAACACTCAACAACAATAATGAACACCACTCAGCAAGACACTACCACACATCAACACAAACACAGCTGAGAGACACTGATATACCAAGATTATGAAACCTTACCGAGCTGTTTGTACAGTGCTGCCAATGTAAGCGCACAGTGGCAAGTTCACGAACTTAACTGTCAGACCTCGTAAGATAGCTAGGAATAGTGGCTGATAATATTCAACAGTTAAATGGCAATCTCCTGTGGTATTAAGTTTGCTATGCCATGAATGCCAAGAAAAAATGTGGTTTGTTTAGTAGATAGCAATATGGAACAATGGCCTTTTTGTTTTGTAACCAAGTAAAATGAGGCACTTCTGAAAATACCTACTATCAAAACCAGGGTAAAGTTCTTTTGAGTTTTTAAATTTGCATTAGCCACTATACTGTAAAATTACAGGACCCTTATTAATTTATTAATAAATGACCCGTGTTTTTAAAACATGTTTTAATTGTTTTATTGCATTTTACTGTAAATTTCAGTAACTAAAATGTCTTTAGTGGGAAGATAACATTACTGGTTTTAACTGGACTTACAAACATTTTAGACATAAGATATTATACAGAAATCATATACAGTGGCACTTACTTATGATATGTTGGTACAACATCATGGAACAAATGGAAGATATTCCTCACTGAGTAGAAAAGTTGAACAGCACTAAAAGGAAAACAGTTTCAACAGAAATGCATAAGGTATACTGGAAATGAGAAAAAAATTCAAATTAGTGCACTAGTGAGAGTCATGAGCTAAATTGACAATGAAAAGAATACCCGGCTTGGTCATTGCTGAAAACACCATTAAAATAGATGGAAATATATTCTTCATCAGTATTTTCTAACTACACTGCAATCCTAAAAACCTGGACCCATTAATAATTTTAAGAGTAGCAGCATTCAACCCAATGCCTTTTATCCATTTATCAATTTGTGTTCTGCCAGTACCCAGAGTATCCCTTCAGTAACAAACGAAGCTAAGCCTCAAGCAAATGTTACCTACTCACTGACACACTCTGCAAAGGGCAAGATATCAATAAAGGAATTCACTTGGTTCTTTTAGAATCAGTCTGACTTTCAGCTTTCACCTTTCGTTCTTCTTACCCCAATGTAGAGATAAATCAACATTTTTAGAATAGAATCTAACCTTGAGTTTTTTTGTCCTTTGTATCTGCCCTTAGAATACCTAAAGATATCATTGAAATGCACTTAGAAAGAGCAAATACAAGGTTTGTGTAGCTTCTACATAAGAATATCTTCAAACTACGTACCTTGAATAAGTCACAGGAGTTCCACAAATATTTAGAAAAATAAGTTATGGTTACTATACCCCAAAATACTGTTACTACTTGATTACTACAATACCTGATTAAATTATTTCATTTTATTTTTGCCGCATATGTTGTTTTTTTTGAGGTTTAATAATAGAGAAGTGGTTTACTATAGTGTAGTCATGTTTGTTTGTCCTGTTAAAAACTATTTTACTGGAAAAACTGTCCATAGACATTCAGTATATAAAAATATTGTTGGTGTTCTGTGTTCTCAAAAAATTTAGAAAATATTGCCTTGCACCCCTAACTTCTGATTGGGTATATTTCATGTGAATGCCATGTGAAGAAATAGTCACTCCTATATTTATTCTGCCAAAGGAGTATATACTTCCTTTCACATATATTTCTCTCCCTACTTATATTTAAAACTGGATGGACTTATGAATATAATGATTCATTGAAGTCACAGAATTATCTTGTAAACATGCTCTTTCTAGGACTGAATAAAATACAAGGGTTTGTTTACCTATGGACATAAAAACTGAAAGTCTAGAAGCCCATATAAAGATGCAATTTGATTAAGTCCAGCCCTAACCGAAATTGCTTTCTACTATGAGGGTGAGAAGTAAAAAACTGCTACAATAGATACCAACTAAAGAGGCTTTTGTAAATCTGTCCTACAGCAAACTTGGGCTGCAGCCTGCCATTTTCTCTTCAATTTAGTCTAGGAGTCAGGGAGCTTACAAAAAGAGATTCAGTATGAGCTGTGAAACACAGCTTGGGGTACTGTGTATACAGTGCAGACTGGAAGAAATCATCCCAGTAGGGTAAAATCAGATCTTTGGTACATTCCAGTCTTTTCTTTCTACCTTTGGCTGCCCAACAAACTATTATGGCTTAAAAAAAAAAAAATAAGCATTTAAAATGTAAATTAACTAGGGCATGGTCTTTAAAAGGTAAAATAAATGTTAAGCTAAATTAAAGGGCCAAAGCAAGGTGGAGCAGATGGTACAACTATCACTACCATTATTACCACTGCCACCAATAATAAACATTTGAGTATTAATCATTTTCCAGGTAGTATTCTAAGTTCTTTACACAAGCTTTCTCATGTAATGTCATTCAATTCAAATAAAAAGTAAAAATTAAACAAAAATTAAAAAGCTTGGGCCGGCCGAGTGGCGCAGTGGTTGAAAGCTGGCTTGGAATGCCAGCGGCCCCAATTCTGATCCCGTATGTGAGGGTCAGTGACACTGCCCTCAACAACAACAAAAAAGCTTTGGGCTGGCCGGGTGGCTCTTTGGTTAAGAGTTGGCATGGGAGTGCGAGCTCTTAGTAGCAGGGCCCCGGTTCGGATCCCACACGGGCCAGCGACGCTGTGCCTTCTACAGCTAAGATGGTAAACAACAGCTCGACCTGGAACTAGGCTGCCATGAGTCACTGGCAACAGTGTAGCCTGCAGCCCCTGATGCAGTGGGCTGCCATGAGCTACCATGAGTGGCTGGCAGCCAGTATGAGCAGCTGTCCAATGGCCGGTGACCGATCTACCTCAGCCGGGAAGAGCGCAATGATCACAATACCAACATGGGCCAGTGAAGCGATGTCCTCCACAACTAGACTGAAGAACCAAAGGATGGCAATTTGTCTGTTCCCCTTCCCCGATTCCCCAACGCTGTTCCCTCCCCCATTTCCCCAATAAAATCCTAAAGAAAAAAAAAATTAAAAAGCTTTCCATTAAAAAGTAATAATTTTTAACATCAAAAAACTTATTTGTCCATTCATACACATGCTTTTATTTCTTATACCTTGTTGTAAGATGTTGTTGTAAATAAAAGGTAATTATCATGATATATCTCTGTGCTGCCCTGACTTTCTAGAAAAAAATATTAACTAATGGGATAAGAAAACTCAACGAATTCCAGCTAATTTTCTTAATAAATGTCCGTTTAGATAGGTATTTAACCAAGTCATTGCCATTTTCCGACAACTCAGAATTCTTACCATTGATCGCTGCTGGTTGTGGCCTCTAGTAAAGTCTGATAGGCAAGCTCCATTAATTTCTTCACAGATTCACTGATGCGGCATGGGGGCAAAGAAAAGGAATGTTGGTCCAATGTATTTTCAAGCTCTAAATTCACCACTTCATTGTACTGAGTTGTGGACATTTTCTGTACTTGTAGCTTGTCATCCTCGTTAGGGCTAGGTAAGTCAGGCACACTTATCTTAGAATCAGGAGTAATCTAAGAGTCAAACATAGAAAACACACTATCTTCAGAATAATTCAAATGCAAGCACACCGTGAGAAATAAGACACTGGTTGCTTCCATGATGATAAAGCTGTGGCTCTATAAGATAATGAAAAGATTTGAGTATTTTAATGACTGCTCAAACTTGGGTTGAGAGCATGTCACAAGAAGTAAGCAATCCCCTTTACTGTGCCGTTCTTCCAATTCTTCTGTACATTCTTAATCTTGGTGACAATAACAAAACTGTGAAACTGGCCCAAGATTTAGGTAAATGAAAGGACCTTCAAAAATCATCTTTGTCAGATTAGACTGTTAGATAATTGCAGACCAGAATAATTTTGTGTTCTTGTCATAAACAAATCATTTTCCACCAAGAATATGTGTTTGCTTAGTCAAAGAAAAAGCTCATTCAGGTTAGCATATCCTCCACTTATGAATTCTAAATCAAAACCAAAATGCCTGCCTAACATTTATACAGAATGAAAATTCCCAGACTTGGTCAAGACGAAAGGAAGAACACCAGGCTTCTAGTCTGGAAACATCAGTGATATTTTTTACCCTAACTTTTGACAAAGTCGTTTAACCTCTATGAACTTCAACTTCCTCATTGTAAAAGGATGAAATTGTATTGCAACAATGGTTTTAAAACCTTGCTTCTCAAAGAAGCCTCAGGGGCCAAAAAAAGGAGAGATTACACAGGTAGAAGCAACAGGTTCCCTACTCCCATGGCACGAAGAGCAGCTCTGCTCTGCACACACTGAAATTCCTAATAGAAAAAACTGAGTCTAAGAAAAATGTCATCAGATTTGCCTTCCTAATCTGTAAAATGGTATAATAGTGTCTACTTTATAGAGCTGTTATGAAGCTTAAATAAGAATATAAATGTCAGGGACATGGCAGTCAAAATTATGACTAGGATTAGAATTTAGAAGAGCGACATAATCTAGTGATATTTATTGGGGAAAAAAAGCCTACAGCACAGTTCCTGGTACTAAGCTTACCTCAAAATGTGCTAATACCTGCGCCTTCAAACAGCTAATTAAATATTTTGTTGAAGTGAACATAATAACATGTTAGCCCCAAGGAAACTGGAGGATGACAGAAGAAGGGACAGAGGTAAAAAGAGTCTACTACCTGCAATGACAGAAGAAAAATGGCCGAGGAATTTTCTATTAAGAGATTACCTTAATCTACATGTTGCTTTAATCTAAGTAATACCTTACATTTACCAAATATTATTTTACATATGCAAAGAATGAAAAGAAAAAAAAACCAATATGCAGAACTATCTAAAATGAAAGGAGTAAATTACCCTCAATGCTAATTAATTAGTCCACTGAATTTGCAGATAATTTGTTTATACCTTACATAGATCACATTTTTTTGCTTGAACTATGTTAACTTCAAAACTATTAGCCAAGGACCGGCCGAGTGGCACAGCGGTTAAGCGCTGGTTTGGGGAGCCAGCAGTCCCGTTCGGGTCCCACATATGAGGGCCATTGACACTGCCCTCCAAAAAAAAAACAAAAAAAACTATTAGCCAAAAGATGAAGTCAACATTTTCACAACAGGATATAATTTCTGGACATAAGTGAAGCCTAATTATACCTGTCACAAAACTGTATACTAAAAACTCAAGTAATAAAGTTGAGAAAAATCTACAGGTTGATATTTCAGTAATAGTAATCCATTACATTTCTATAGACTTTTTCAATTTATACAATGCTTTCATGTGCATTATCTTATCTGGACCACACAATACCTTATGAAAGAGGTAGATATTAGACCATGTTAAGGTGAGAAAACTGAGATTTAAAAGATTAACAACTCCCTTCAGTGAATTCAGCAACTGTCATGCTCTCTCCCACTCTGCTATACTCGTCTCAGAAATGAGCTGCTTCCCAAATACAGTGGAATATACTTTAATAACCCCAATACCTTCACAGTGTTGTGAATTTCAGAGGTCATTAGGTTTCTGGCTGCCACAATCACATCCTGACACTTCTTATTAGCAAAATGAGAATTGATGTTACGGGCATATTTCAGCAAATCAGTAGTGTCTCCTTTTAAAAACTTCATCTCCTTTAAGGCATTTTCAAATTCTTCAGTGGATTGTATAATCTGAGTAAAACAAAAAAGAAAATTATATACATATTATTACATTTCAATATTAAAATTTTAAATCCAATGTATAGAAAAATAGCAAGGACCCAGCTGGTCATTTAAGTTTTAGAACAAACCATCAATCATTAGGTATAAAGATACTGAGTTGTCAGAAAAGTACGACATATTTTTTCTATGTTTTTCGTTGCAAAAATGCGTCATGACTTTTCTGACAACCCAATATTATACATTTTTTCAGCCTTAAATTCATCAGGAAGAGTATCTTCAATAGAAATTTCTGACTCTATTGAGTAAAAGTGCAAAGACCTTTAAAATAAATATGCTTATTTTAGTGCTCAAGGAAACACTAAAAATAAAAAAGTACAGTGTAACATAGTAACTACTACAGCTGATATAAGAATAAATAAAAGTACAATTGGTTTCAAAAGTATCTTACTAAAGAAAATATATTTAATAAGAAAAGAAACTTTCCAATCAAATAAATGGTAGGAAGGCAGAAGAAAAAGGAAGTTATGGGGAATTTGCTTCTATTTCTTAATAATTTTCTTAAAGATGTCACTAAAGAACAAAAGATCTCTAAAAAAAAAAGAAACCAATAGGAACCTATAGTCTCTTTAAACCTTCTGTGATATCTCTGCTCTTACCTCCTCATACTGCTGTAACTTGCTGCTATTTGTTGGGATAGAATAAACCAAACAGTTTTTAATGAGGCATTCAGACAATTCCTCCCAGATCATGTCACCAAGCATCTCAGCCAATATGATCTTAGATGTTTTTTCATTTTCTAGATCATTATCAAGAGGCAAATCTGAATTCAAAAGAAAAAGTTTTAAACAAGAAACCATTCATGTAAGGATTATTCTCAAGTTCCCTAGTTTTCTACATTCTTTAATTTTAAAGTAATGGGGAAGAAAACAGCACAGATAATTCTACAGCTACCTCAACTGACTACATGGAACAAAGCATGACATACACTTAGTTATTTTATTTTCACTGCTCAAATGAATCATTTGCACTATAGTACAGCCTGTACTGTGTAACAGTAAGGTATTGGGCCATCTACATTATAATCATCTACTACTAATCTACTGATCTAATTATATGACAAGCATTCAAATGTTCTGTATACCAAGTTGAAGCTAGTTCAGAATAAAATCCCAGGTTCTTTAATAACGAATAAACACACTTTTTTCATCTCTGCTTGGGCACTGAGTATTTATCCTAAGTAAAATATCAATAAACACTCTACATTATGGCATATCTGGTCTAGCGAACAGAATATTTCAATACCTCTTCTATGGTATGCCCGATGCTAGTTTTCTCCAACACATTTTAAGGGAATTATATTTAGAATATACTACTATTAATTAATTAATTGTTAAGAATCAGTGACCAATGGAGAAGGAAGAGGAACCATAAAAGGGACCAGCTATTTTATAGAACCTAGTTCTGATTCACCAAGGAAGACCTCAGAGGATAAGAACCTTAAAAGAAAGTGACATATTATCTCAGAGCCCTGAGATACCTTACAATATCTAAAGAATAGGCTAACACTGTTCAGGATGACAGCCACAAGCCACAATCTGCTACCAAGCACTTGAAATATGGCTAGTATGACTAAGTAGATTTTTTAAATTCTTAATTAATTCAGTTTAAGTTTAAAAATGGAAGCAAGGGTGTATGATTATAAAGGGTAGCTCAGGGAGATTTGTGGTGATAAAATAGTTCTATATCTTGACTGTGATGGTAGTTACAGAAATTTACATATGATGAAACTGCATAGAACTACATACATACACACCAATGAGTGCAAGTAAAACTGGTAAAATCTGAATAAGTTCTGCGAATTGTACCAAAGTCAATTTCCTAGTTGTAGTATAGCTACACAAGGCATTAACTAACTGGGGAAAACTGGGTGAAGGGTACATGGGACCTTTATACAATTTTTGAATAAAAATTTTAAACTAAAAAAAGAGAGATAGAGAAAGTAGCGTAAAATACTTTTCTATTAAACACGGCCTTGTTGTTTTGATAAACATTTCACTTTAATTACTGCATCACATAAGCTATTATGCTGTACTGTAGTCCTCATGTTAGGCACATATATCACTTCTAGTATTTCCTATCTAGTTAGTATAAATGGATTCATTCCATTAGAATAATGTTTTGTTCTATGTACCAGTGTTAACACTGTAATGTGTTTACCTGAATATTTTATGCACACAGCACAAGTTATAGTGATTTCTATATAAATTGTAAAAGGTAGTTAAATTGAAATACTTATTTTAATAATGTAATTATTTTTCTAGTTGAGGGAAACAAATATTGCCAGACTTCTAAATTTAAAATTAAGGTACACTATTGCAGCAGAATCGTACGATGCAGAAGCTAGTAGAACTGCTACAACAGTAAAAGAACAAAAAGAGAGACAGAAAGAAAACACGTCACAAATTTCACAACAAATGGCAGCTGCAATTTACTAAAACAGCAAAATAAAAACCATGCTTGCTCAATACTATGCAAAAGCTTTTTAGAAAAGTAAACAATATTAAGAGACATTTTTGGCAAACTCATTAGGAATTTATTAAGTTTTTATTTATCAAGTTTCCTTTCAAAAAAGAATGGAAATAGTCACATAAATCACAATTAAACGTCCAGCTAAAAATGTGATTTTAACGGGACTTGAGCTTGTAACTTTGGCCAGCTAAAAATCACCTGGGATTTTTACCTGGGAGTTCTACTGGCGCGCGCGCGCGCGCGCGCGCGCACACACACACACACACACACACACACACACACACACACACACACACACACACACACAATTTTTTAGATAGAGAGATGACAAAAGAAATTATTATTTCAGTCATGAAAATTGTTATAAAATTATAAAAAAGACATTTTTTAAAATATAGAAGATCTTGGGCAGGCCGAGTGGCAGTGGTTAAGATCTGGCTTGGGACGCCAGCGACCCGGTTCGGATCCCATGTATGAGGGCCAGTGACACTGCCCTCCACAGCTGACAACAGCTCCACCTGGAGCTGGGCTGTGCGAGCCCCGGCGAAGGTGTAGGCTGCAGCCCCTGCTGCAATGGGCTGCCATAGGCTACAGTGAGTGGCCGGCAGCCAGCGTGAGTGACTGGCAGCCAGCGTGAGCTGCCAATAGCCGCAGTGAGCGACATCCAGAGGCCGGCGACCGATCTGCATCACGCAGGAATAGCACAATGACGATATCAACATGGGCCAGTGAAGCAACAACCTCCGCAACTAGACTGAAGAACAAAAAGACAGCAACTTGTCTGTTCCCCTTCTAATTTCCCAACGATGTTCCCCTCCCCCAATTCCCCAATAAAAATCTTAAAAAAAAAAGGTAAAATCCTTCTATAGAGTTTTCTCTGTGAGTAAGCTACCATTGTTATATCACGGTATTAAGTTTATATTAGTCTTTAAAAAAATTTATTAGGGTACTTTTCTCCTTTTTTATTATTGACCAAAGAACTTGATCAACAAAGAATTATCTGTAGAATTTAGCCACTGGTGCCTGATGATGTCCTTTTTAGTGCCAAATCTTTAACAATCTTTCGAATTTCTTCTACAATTATTTGTATGTTCAGAGTTTTTGCTTCTTAGTAAATTTTAGTGATTTATACTTCCTAGAAAAGCATTCATGGCAAGAGCAAAACATGCTTGTTGTGACAAGACCAACACCATTAAGGTTTATAGAGAAAAAATCCAAATTTACCCTCTCCATACCCACAGGCTTATTTTTCTTTCCTTGCCCATGTGACCAATTTTAAGTTTGGTTGGTATTCCTCCCTCAGATTCATATATATATGAATTTCCCAAACACATGCACACACATGTACAAGCTTGTATACATCATGTGGACTGAATTGTGTCCCTCCCCTAATTCATATGTTGGAACCAGGATTTCAACTTCTATGATTCTACTTTCCAGTATTTTAGCATTGTAAGTAACATTGTGATGACATCCTTACACGTAAATAAATGGTTTTATGTATTTAAGATTATTTCTTTAGGGGAGAATCCTAGAAGTTGAAATCTTGACTTAAAGGATATATTTTAGGGCTTTTTATACATTTGTCAAATTCTTTGTAAAAGAACATTCATTCTCCTCTTTTAAAAGTTCCTTTGTTGTCGTTGGTATAATGCTTAATAATAAAGCAAACTTGGGAGAAAAAAATATATATTCAAACATAAGAGGAAGGGCAAAAGCCTTTATGAATTTTCAGAATAACTAAAACCCAAAGAAAGTAGAGGGTTCCAAAAAGAACTGCAGAGTCAACCTATGATTTTCAGGTTATATTTAGAACAAGAAGATAAAGGAAGGGAATGTTGATTGATGGACATTGAAGAGAACACAGAATTCCTAAACTTCTGCTTTCCATCCTCTTCTTTGCCAAACACAATGAATGATCTCTGAGCCAAAAGGGGAAGAATAAATGGTAAAAAAGAAACTAAAGCCTAAATACATAAAGAGATTAGAAGAACACCTAGTAACACTGAGTTGTCTTCGGCTCTAACTATCATAGGTACTAAGAAAACTTACAAATAAAATAATAGGATGACTACTAATTAATTCAATGAACGGTGTCAAACTGGAAAGTGATTTTTACTGGAATTCTCCAGAACACCGCCCCCGTTTCTGGCCCTATCCCAGGAAACAGTACCATTACTGACTTAAAGTATAAGGAAACAGAGTTATCAAGTATGCACTCCAATAGAGTAGAAAGAATATAAACACACTGCAAAATAGAGTATGACACAGGATTTTCATTTACATTAAGCTCAATGAGTTAACTATGTAATAATAGCCTTCGGCTACAATATTAAGAAGCACAGAATTGAGAATGAGGACATGAATGTGCCCATACTATTCTGAATTGGTTCAGAGTATACCTAGAATATTTGTTGTGTTTTGAACACCATACTTTAACAAGAGGAGTATAGAAGAAATGGAAATATATTCACAGACCATCAATGAAGATAAGGGGAACTTAAAACTACGTCATTCAAAAAATAAACCTAAAGATGTTTATACTGGTGATAAGATGTAGGAGAAATAATAACAGCTACTGTAAAGAATTTGAAAGTCCATCAAGTGTAATAAGAAACAGATTTGTCCTATATAGCTTCACACGTAGAAATAGCATCAATAAAGCAGATTACAGGACAATATATTTTGAACAAATTTTTTAAATAGCTACTCTAAAGATTTAATTTGCAAACTGAGGCTTTTGGTAATAGTATTTAATATAGAAAGCAAATATGATTTTTAAGAAACAAAAACTTCAGGGCCAGCAGAGTAGCGCGTTGGTTAAGAGCTGGCTTGGGACGCCAGCGGCCCCAGTTCAGATCCCACATATGAGGGCCAATAACACTGCCCTCTACAGCTAAGATGATGAACAACAGCTCCACCTGGAGGAAGGCTCCTGTGAGTCCCCGGGATGGCATAACTGCAGCCCCTGTTGCAGTGGGCTGCCATAGGCTACAGTGAGTGGCCGGCACCCAGTGTGAGCAGCTGGCAGCTGGTGTGAGCTGCCAATAGCTGCTGTGAGCAGCCAGCAACCGATCTGCCTCACCCGAGAGGAGCGCAATGATGATACCAACATGGGCCAGTGACGCAGTGTCCTCCACAACTAGACTGAAGAACAAAAGGACAGCAATTTGTCGGTTCCCCAATGCTGTTCCCCTTCCCCAATTCCCCAATAAAATCTTATTTAAAAAAAAAAAAGGCTGTAGAAAAAAACCAAAAAACTTCATAGTACTCAGTTGCCCAGAAGTAAGATGAAATGCCTCAAGAAGTGTTTCCTCTCACTAATGGTGCTTAGGTTGCTTATATGACCAACTGATGGGAGAGTTATAGAGGAGATTAAAGCACAGAGATATCTGGATTGAATCACCTCTCTGGTTCCTTCCAATCCTTGGATATTCTGTTTACAAGTCTGTTTATATCTAATAAAAATAAAAGTGTATTATCTCCCTAAAGGAATAAATAAGAAAACTAATGTGGATTTTTGCAATTTATGCAAGTCTTAAGATTTTTTTTCTTCTCTGCTACCGTCAAAACTAGAAAAATTCCTTGCATATTTATTCCCTAAATAAACTATACAACTGCCAGGAAGGCATATAAACAATATCAAATTTTTTTTTCACATCAAGAATGCTTGATTTGACTATTCAATAAGATAACTGAGAAAGACAAAAAAGAAGGTAAATCAGACTAAAACAAAAACAGTATTAAAACACCAGAAGAAACTTTACTTTTAATAGTATGATAACCAAAACATGATTCAAACAACACAGAAACTGGTGATTTCAAGTGTGAATATATAAAGACCTAACCAATAGTTTGAGCTGGAATGTAACTCATTTCCTATCTGAAATCTAGTCTAGTCTGTTTTTGTCAGGTTAAGGGATATTCCCACTGAAATATGCAAAACAGCTCTTGGTTCATTTCTGCTTCTCCTATAATTAAAGCAAGAGTCCCAAAATGTGATGTTACTAGAAATCAAGTGAGCCAAGGGCATCCTAGAATTCAACTAAATATTACAAATACAGAATCTGGGGTACCAATGATAACCCTACTTGTCAATATAGGGCAGAGAAGGAAAGCAAAGTAGAGCAAGAAGTACGAAGGTAACTACTTTGTTCCCATACATAATCTACTCACCTGTCTTCTTCATTCACTCAGATTGTGGACATCGACACTTTCAAAAACCATAATGACTTTTACAAAATATGAAAACACTGACTTGGAGGTACATACCTAGAAGTTGTTTCTGGAGCACTTCCAGTACCAGTCTGATTTTCACAAAAACTTCAGATGGCGATGGGTGGTCTAAGTCAGTCATCACAGATTCAAACCGAATGATAATGATATTAGGCTGGTTTTCTATCACAGCAAAAAGGGAGGGGCAAGATACCAGAGGCCTAAGAATATACTTCAGCAGCATCTGACCTGAAAAATTATATGAACATCCATCAAAAATCACTAGAAGAAACTTTTAAATAAAAGCGTATCAAAAACAGTATCTTGGAGTCTTAACAACAAAAATACATATATCATGGGGGCCGGCAGAGTGGTGCGGTGGTTAAGCACTGGCTTGGGAAGCCATCGGCCCCAGTTCGGGTCCCACATATGAGGGCCAGTGACACTGCCCTCAAAAAAAAAAAAAAAAAATACATACGTCAGGACATCACACACCACACTTTATGCACTGCAGGTTTTCCCACTGAAGTTTCCCAGGTTCTCTACAGATTTTTATTTAAATTATTCAAAAAAATCAGATAAAATAAATTGTAGCAGTTAATTTAAAGAAAAAAGAAAGAAAACAAAGAAAAGAAAGTATCTAAGCCTTCAGTAAAAAGGCTTTTATGACAATTCCACTTGATGAATGAGGTCAGCCCCTACAATCCATCATTGATATTATCCAAAGAATATTTTATAATTTTTTCTGTCTTTCCTTTAACACTGGACCTTCTGAGATTTCATGTAAATGGAACAAAGAAGTGTGTCTTACCAAATGATTTAAGCTTGGTATGTAGCTCCCCAAGAACAGAAAATGCCAAGAGGACAGAACTAGTTGGTGGCACAGGGGTCTTCTCTTCGTTTTCAGATTGTTCAGTGTATAAATGAAGTTCTGTTTGTAGACAAGATTCCAAGTTGCTGGTATCTAAGAAAAAGGGAAAAAATATCAGCTATCTCGGCAATATAAGACGTTTCTACTTTTATTTCTCTGAGCCATTCTCTACTGATATTCCTAAACATGTTGTTTTACTACAATACAGTTCTAATGCAATCAAATGTTAATTATGATATACATATCCTTAACATTACTTTAAAACAGGAGTTTTAGTATGTTCAAATAATGAAACTAAGTGCAAAAGCAAGATGATGCATCTACAATAAATGCTTATTAAGTATGTATTGAATGACTAAATGAAGGCAAGGAATAAAAAGTGAGATCATAGCTTCACTTAAGACCTCCTCTTCTTTGTTCTTACCAAGTAAAGGGAATAGCCTGTCAAACAAGTTTAACAGGAAGAGTGTGTTATAACAAAGAACACACCTGCCATTTTAATTTTATAGTCTACTTGGAAATAGAATCTAACATTTTCTAGATCATTTCCTTCAAAATACCTAAAATGTACGTGTGTATGTGTGTATGTGCGCGCGTGTGTGTGTACACATACACATATGTGTATACTTGGAGGCCAAAGTGGATATGGGAAAGGGAACAAAGAGAGGCTGTGAGGTTTCCCTTGAAATAAACTAAATTTCAAGATTCAATGCAGGAAAGCATATCAGGTTTAATGGTAAGTCCTTTACATATACCCTCAGAGGTTTCACTTTGTGTAAACAAGACATCAAAGAGGGCTCACACCCAGAGGTGGGCAGAGGGACTGAAAGCCAAGTAGTATAAATAAATGCCATGGCCAGGGCCAGCTGAATGGTGCAGTGATTAAGCGCTGGCTTGGGAAGCCAGCGGCCCCGGTTCGGGTCCCACATATGAGGGCCAGTGACACTGCCCTCAAAAAAATAAAAAAAAAAAATAAAATATATAATAAAAAAAATAAATAAATAAATAAATAAATAAATAAATAAATAAATAAATGCCATGGCCAGAGTTATACTACATCTTGCAAAAGCACCCCCATCTGATGATTCTGTCACCATTTTTCGCCAAGATTGAGAAAAATTGAGACAAACCCGTCTCACTGATCCCCTGCCTTCTTTCCTCAGCAAGACGGAGAATGATTGAACGGCTTCTTTAGGCTTTCTAGTCAAGATACACTGCTAGGATTAGGGCTGTTGGGAACGGGCACATCCTACAAGGAAATGGAAATTCTGTGTGGCAGAGGCGGGTATGGTACCTCCTCTGCCATACCATCAAGTGGACCCCACCCACCCAATCATATTCCCTCTTCTCTGCTCCTTCCTAGTGAAAGGGACAGAAATAAGAGGTATAAGGCAAGTAAGGTAAGGACACTTTAAAGAGATCCAGATGAGTTGTTCCTAACAAGCATTTTGCTTCATATGAGAAGTTATTCAAGACTTGAGAGATTAATAAATGAAACCTTCTCATCTACTAATATCAAGTATTTAGAATATATTCAGAGGCCAAACTGGTTCAGGCAGATTAAGCAAAGCAGTCCACCTGAGGTCAGCAGCACCTTTTGATGGTGGGAACTTCCATACAATCAGCTTCTGCCACTCTTCTCCAAGGTGATACAGTATGTTCTGTTTCTGTATTGTGAGCTCCATGCTGAGAGATTTCAACATTTTTAAATCAAAGCATTTTCTGGATTTTAATAACTTCAACCATTTCTGTGCCTGGTAGTGAAATAGAATCACTATTAAACATTCCATCTGGACTCAGGGCAATCAGAACATACAGAGGGTACCAAAAATATATATACACATTTTAAGAATGGAAAACTGGATTAAAATTGTAATACTCAAAAAAGATGAATACAAGTCATGTTTGATTTCTGCAATTTTAAGAGGTGCTCAAAATGGTTACCATCAGAGTCCAGACACTTCTGATTATTGCGAATCACTGCCTGAGCAATGCTGACCAAAGTGTCCACTTGTATACATTTTTTTTGGCACCTTCAGTATTTGTATAATGCATAAGAACACATGGAACACAACATTTACCAAAAACAAGAATAGTACTAATTGCTCAAGCTTTGGAGAAAGTGTTTAATACCTCTTCTAGACGCTGAGCAGCAGTGACATACTTCTTCTCTGCTAATGCACAATTATATTCTTCAATAGCTGTAGAAAACTGAAGTAAGTATAGTCATTAGGTATTTTATTTTATACATCCTATTATTTCAAGTCTGTCTGCTTTTTTGTTTTTAAAATATGAAAAAATGCTATATAGTCAGGGGATACACATTTAATGAGATCAACTGAAAAAAAAATAGTAACTTTCTCACTACCAAAACACTAAAGTTTGATTTGCATTTACTGACCTCTTGTAGCTGTTTAAGCAAACCTAGGACTACTGAGTCTCTTTCCAACTGTTGCTTCAAGTCTGTAAATTCAGCAGTAGATACATGAAGATCCTGGCGAACCTAAACCACACATCAAAGACAAGTACACCTTTTAGCTATATTATATCTAAGAAACAAGGCATTTAAAGCAGGTATTTAAAATAAAACTTTAAAGCTAATCAATAAGCTTTATTAGGTGAATATAATTCATGTTGAAATTTAAATGCTGGTTAAGATTGGGATAAAAAACACACAACATAGTAGCTCGAATAGACCTTAGGTGGTCTACTTAGTCCAAACCCTTATCCTATGCAGGAACGCCCATTCCCATCCACATAATATCCTCCTGTCACCATCTACTCTTAGTTTAAGCAGTTATATTTCATCAGAGAGCTCATCCACCTGGATTACTAGACAGGTTTCCTCATTACCAACTCATTCTACAATAGTATAGCTCTAACTATCAGAAAAATTTTCTTGAATCAGAATCCACCTCCCATTCTGTCCCACCTTTTCAGGGACTTTGCATTATCAATTATTTCTTCTCCTCTGTATCTTTTATCCCTCCCTATTTCATTCTTTATTCATGAAATATATACTGATTGAACACCTATGAAAGCATGGCTCCTCCCAATAGATTTAAATACATTAAAATTTCCCCTTTTTTTTTAGCTGAGCCATCCTGCTACCTGTTGGCAGCTCAGCAGCTGCTCAGCTTGGGCTGGGCATCGAACTGCTGTTGCTCAGAGCTCAGCTCACACTCTTGAGCGAGCTCTTAACCAACTGAGCCACTTGGCCAGCCCTAAATTTCTCCCATTTTTAAGAAACAATTTCCTCCACCTCAGCAACCACCCTACTACTTGCTAACTTAATTCTCTCCTCCTTCTCACAAACACATTTCTTGCAAGAGTGATTCAGACTCACTGTCTTTACTTTCTCACCTCATTTACTCTATAACTCTATGATCTGGTTTCTACCCCCACCATTCCACCAAAACTACTTCAAAACAGCTGATGCCAAAACCACCAATCAACTCATTGCTAAATTCAAAGCATTAATTATCAATATTTAACTATTTATTAGCACACTATTACTTTCCTTCCCTTAGTTCTAATATACCATTCTCTACTGATTTTCCTCCTTTTTTTTGGCCATTCTTTTTCATTTTCTTTTGGGAGCTTCATTTTCCCTCTGGCTACTTCAAACGTATTGATATTCCTTTCTCACTGGTCCTCTTCTTACTCTGAACATCTTTATTTTATTTATTTATTTTAGCTGAGCCATCCTGCCACCTGCTGGCAGCTCAGCAGTTCATCTCGGGCCAGGAATTGAACCGGCGACCGTTGCTCAGAGCTCACACTCTTAAGCAAGCTCTTAATCAACTGAACCACTCGGCCGGCCCCCCACTTTTTACTCTGAAGTAGTGGTTTGCAAAAAATAAATTCTGCCCCACGCCCATCTAGGGACATTTGGCAACGTCTGGAGACATTTTGGCTTGTCCCAACTGAAGGAGTTCTGGCACCTAGTGAGCAGAGGTGAGGGATACTGCTGAACATCTTACAACGGTACAGGGCAGCCCCCATGACAAAGAATTATACAGCTCCAAATATCAACAGTGCCTAGGCTGAGAAACGCAGCTCTATACACTCTCTCTGGCAACCTCATCCATTCCCACAGTTTCAATTTCTAAGTGGTACTATCTCAAGTCCACATCCTTTTCCGAAACTCCAAACATGTATATGGACGGGTTGATGTGCAAACTGTCCATTAAAATCCATTCTCCCACTTTCCCACAATAACCGCATATGGCTACCCAACTAGATACACTATGTTCTAGCATCCCTCACAATTGGATGTGACCATGTGTCTAAGTTCTCACCAATGGAAAATAAGCAGAAGTGACGTGCACCATTTCCAAGTCTGAGTCCTAAGAAAATAGATGTGCATAAGATGAAATAATGCCATTTGCAACAACATGGATGGATCTTGAGATTATTATGTTAAGCAAAATAAGTCAGACAGAAAAAGTTGACAGCCATATGATTTCACTGGCATGTGGGATATAAAACTGAAAGCAACAAAGGAACAAGACAAACAAATGAAGAAACAAAAATTCATAGACTCAGACAAGTTTAGCGATTACCAGAGGGTAAATGAGGGTAAAAGGAATAAAATATATGGTGATTGAAGGAGAACTGACTCTGGGTGGTGAGCATACAATGTGATATATAGATGATGTATTACAGAATTGTACACCTGAAACCTATGGAACTGTACTAACAACTGTCACCCCAATAAACTTTAATTTTAAAAAAAGATAGAAAGAAAATAGATGTGCTTCCTCTGTGCCCTCTCTTTGCCTATAATGTGGACATGGGGAAAGCCAACTTCAACCATGCCAACAACAAAATTCTACAGCAGTGCTTCTCAAGCTGTGACATACATAACACTTGGCGAATCTTATTAAAATGCAGATTCTTATTCAGTAGGTCTGGAATGGAGCCTGAGAGCCTCCATTTCTAATAAGCTACCAGGTGTTGCCAACTGTGCTGTTCTACAAACTATTAATTCGTTAGGGATCCTCACATTTCTGCACTGTCTTGCAAGTGAAACAATAACTGTCTTTAGTTTCGAACTACCTTTTCAAGGACGTTTGTGTAGTAGTAAACAGCTTGGAAAACAGGTGGCATTTCCCTCGAAAGCAAAAAGCAGACATGCTTACTACTCATTGTAAGAGATTCAGGTTCCCTAAACTCAGAGGAGTTCCCTTCTATAATGCAATCTACTACACACTGCCCTGTAAGAATTGGGGCTCGGGGCACTGTACAAAAATTCTCATACTCTGGCTACTGCTGTGAATAATAAACTGTCCTTCATCTCTCGCCCACAGAGTTTCCTGTCTTCTAATAGACTCATGAACTGTGGCAGGTTAACTTGCTGACTTGAAAGTAGGTTAGGGCCGGCCGAGTGGCGCAGTGGTTAAGCACTGGCTTTGGAAGCCAGCGGCCCCGGTTCGGGTCCCACATATGAGGGCCAGTGACACTGCCCTCAAAAAAAAAAAGAAAGAAAGTAGGTTAAAAATGCAGGAGAGGGGGGAGTCACTTTGTAAGGGGTGAAAAAAATAACTATTGCATTGTTTTGTACATCTGTAACTAATAATAATAATAATAATAATAATAACAATAATAATGTTTAAAAAAAAAGAAAAAAATTAAAAAAAAAAAAGTAGGTTAAAAATCTCAGATCCCCTTCACAGTACTTGACACAGATTATACTATAGTAGTAGGCCCTAGGTTGTAGAATCAGCCTGCTAGCCTAGACTATAATATAATTACAAAATGTGTATTTTATCTGAGCCACTGCATTTCAAGTTTACTCATTCCCTATCTCTCAATATCAGTCTTTCTCTCTGCCCCCCATTTTCTTTACAACAGTCTAGCCTCATCTTAATACAATCCAGCTGTGCAGCTCCATTTGGATATCCCTTAGGCACCCCATATTTAAAATCCTTTCCCCTACAAAAACCTACTCCTTCTCTAGGTTCTCTACTTCAATGAATGGCACATCAATGACCAAGTCCCCAGTTATCCTTGATTCCTTTCGTCAGTCCCAAAGATTCTATCTCTTAAATGTCACTAGGATTCATCCACTCTTCTCCATCCCCACTGCCACTGACTTTAGAGCAAATCACCATCCTGTCTTGTCTGATCATTTCTGCCTCCTGGTACTTTAATTGCCTTTCATTTCCTTCATATCCTTTCTTCAAACTGCAAGTAAACTGGGATTCCTATTCAAATCTGATGTCACTCTCTTATTTAAAATCCTCCATGGCTTCTACAATGCCATCAAGACAACATCCATATTACTTAAACTGATATATAAGGTCCTTGCTTACCTTTCTAATCTCATTTCATGTCCATTCCCATCACACTCTCTATACACAGTCATACGGAATACTTGCAACTCTCCAAAAGTGTCATCTCTCCATTACCTCCATGCCTCTGCAATGCTGACCCTATGCCCACCTAAAACACTCTTCCTTCCTCTTTTGCCTAATTACCTATCACTTTAGGTTTTGGTTTGGACACTATTTCCTCCAGGGAGCCATGCTTAGCTCCATCTCCTCTCTTTAACTGGATAATTCCTATTTAGTATGTATAACACTATTTTACTCATCTATAGCAGGCATGAGATTCACATTTTGAAATAAAAACTGTCCAGTTCTGCAACTATCACAGTGTCTGGCAACTTGTAGATGTTCAATAAATATACAAAATGACTGAATAAACCCTTTTATAATATCCACCTAGTGAAGCTAATTCCCATCTCTAGCAATACATTTGAATCTTTCTCTAGTATGATAGGGCTTCAAATTTTGAAAGAGTTTTTTACTAAGGCTAAACACCCTCAGTGTCTTTCATTGTTCTTCAGATGGTATAGTATTCAGGTCTGGACCTTCTCAACTAGACCAGCCATCTTTCAAAATACAACAACCATAAGTGAATAAATTTTGCCAGCCATAATCTGGCTAGCAAAAGATACAGAGCCCATCAGTTTCTTGTTCCAGATGGTTCATTTCTAATAGTGTAGTTGTTTGTTTGTTTGTTTTTTAAGATTTTATTGGGGAATTGGAGGAGGGAACAGCATTGGGGAATCAGAGAAGGGGAACAGAGAAGTTGCTGTTCTTCTTGTTCTTCAATCTAGTTGTGGAGGACATTGCTTCACTGGCCCATGTTGGTATTAGGATCATTGCGTTCTTCCTGGCTGAGGCAGATAGGTCACCAGCCATTGGACAGCTGCTCACGGCGGCTCACACCAACTCCAGGCCACTCACGGTATCTTACAGCAGCCCACTGCAGCCCCACTGCAGCCTACGCAGTTGCCAGCAACTCAAGACAGCACAGCTCCAGGTCAAGCTGTTGTTCACTGTCTTAGCTGGAGAGGGTGCAGCATCACTGGCCCATGTGGAATCTGAGCCAGCGGCTCTGCTGCTCAGAGCTCTCGCTCCCAAGCCAACTCTTAACCAACGCGCCACTCGGCCGGCCCTCTAATAGTACAGTTTAAGAGCTGGCTTGGGACGCCAGCGGCCCCAATTCAGATCCCACATATGAGGGCCAGTGACACTGTCCTCTACAGCTAAGATGGTGAACAACAGCTTCACATGGAGCTGGGCTGCTGTGAGTCCCCAAGGATGGCATAGCTGCAGACCCTGCTGCAATGGGCTGCCATAGGCTACAGTGAGTGACCGACAGCCAGCCTGAGTGGCTGGCAGCTGGTGTAAGCTGCCAAGAGCCGCTGTGAGCGGCCATCCAGAGGCCAACGACTGATCTGCCTCACCTAAGAACGCAATGATGATACCAACATGGGCCAGTGAAGCGATGTCCTCCACAACTAGACTGAAGAACAAAAGGACAGCAATTTGTCTGTTCCCCTTCCCCGGTTCCCCAGCGCTATTCCCCTTTCCCAATTCCCTAATAAAATAAAATTTAAAAAAAGATTGCACTACTGACTCATTGATCACACATATACACACTGAAAATATTATTTGAACTGTGCCAGAGTTGTGGAGTAACAGATGTACTTTTATTGAAACCTCTAATCAGAATCATTGGTAAATTGGCTGTTAAATAGATTTTCTAGGTAAACTAGTGGTCTCTCCACTTATGATTCAAGTTTTAGAAAAGTTCTAAAAAAAACATTTGTTCACCTTCCTTCTTTAGTAACTATCACAAAGAGAAGAGATTTGGTGTCTTTCCTTAAGGACCTTGAGACTACCTCAACACCTTGGTTTTGAATATCAATGAGCCCTGAGTAATAATTTAGAAATAGATGTAGAAGAAATCTAAGATTAAACTTTATTTAGACGTCTAATATCAGCTTGATTTCTTTCAACTATTTTTCCTAAAAGGAAACCGGAAGTGAAAAATCTTGGTGAAATAAATATATGTGAAAAATGTTTTTAAAATTATAAAGCAGATATTTCTGTTTCCAGACTGGTTTATTTCTTATTCTGATGACAGCATTCCAGGACACACAGTAAACATTTTTGAAACCTACCAGACTTTCCACAGGATATATAGCAAGCACTAGCTCCACAAAGCAACACAGTACAAGATGGGCCAGGATTCTCTGTGTGTCCAAGGAAAGTTGACTTTATGACAGGAAGTAGAGTGGTTGTGATTGGCAAACTGAGACAATTTTCCAGAAGAAAGCCAAAAGACAAAGACTGTGCTAAAGCTTGAATGTATTGAGAATGCTGACAATTAACAAATACAAACAATTTAAACTAAAAGGTGACAAAAGAAAACGCCAAATGATCCAGTTCTAAGCTTCATCTGTTTTTACTGTATTATGAAGACAATAAAGTCCTGAAATTATTTTTTTTAATTTATAAAGTGTTATTCAAATGTAAGATTTCATTATAGCTAAAACAATTTTTACCATAAAGAAGAAATAGTTTAAATTATATTTTTGGAAATTATGTCTATTTTAAAATCAGAAGTCACACTAAAATCATCAAATTCAACTTCCATTTACCAGAGGAAAAGTGAGGCCTGAAAAAGTTGAACAGAACTGAAATGTCTTAGTAATCAGGAAGTTGAACCGCCTCCTTACAAAACTACCTAATATAACGAACTATTCTTACCTCACTCTCTATTGTGGATTTCAGCTGGTCAATGTCATGAGATAGCTTATCCACTTGGGTAACCAGGTCCTGAGCACTTTGCATGCTAGGTAGGAATTCACTATACTTCTTGCTTATCATGCTGCACACCTCACCCTATAATGTACAAAAGGAAAATTACAATGAGATGAATCGGAAACTCTGTTAAAAATATACAAGTTGTCTTCCATTAGGCATTTTCCATGTTGGAGCCTTCTTGCCAGTTACCCACACCCATTCACTTCCGTCCAAGCCAATGGATTTCTTTGAAAAACACATTTCTCCCACCATTAAAGGTCCCATAGCATTATTAGTGTGCAAGAAGACAATGATCACCAAATCCCACCAGGGCTCCAGAAATGGTACAAAAGCTGGAAAACAGGAAGGCAGAGCCAGAAGTTCTCATATTGATACATCAGCTCAGAATATGGCCTCCAATTTGAATCATACATCTAACAAAAAAGAAAGCAAATAGATAATTTAAATCCATAATCTGTATACCTCAATCAATTAATGGATTTCTAGCTTCTTGATTATAAAATTTTAAGGCCTAATCTTATAACCCTAAATTATGAGTTTCATCATCTCTCTTAATTCAAAATAATCCAATAAACAAATTACTGAATAGTTTTCATTGAATTAGTCAATGCTTTAGAAGACACAAAAATAAATTATGCTTGCCCACAAATAAATTCCTTTTCAGTAGAAAAGATAGCACACACACTTAAGTAACCAGAATACAGAAATGTAATACAGCACCAGAGTTAGCGTCCTCCGGAGCACAACTAAGAAAGAAATCACCTCTGCCTGAGGGAAAACTGGGGATACCTTTTATGCAGAAACTACATTTGATATTGAACTTGAAACGATGGGTAAAAATACTACAGTAAAAGATGGGAAAATGACAATATAAGCAAAATCTGGGAACAAAAAAAAAAAAGTGGAATATAAAAAGTAAATTTCGAGGGCCAGCCGAGTGGCGTGGTGGTTAAGCGCTGGCTTGGGAAGCCAGTGGCCCCAGTTCGAGACCCACATGTGAGGGCCAGTGACACTGCCCTCAAAAAAAAAAAAAAAAAAAAAAAGTAAATTTCAATTGGCTGAAGATTCAAGTTGGAAAAGGAAACTAGTGAAAGAAAGGCTAAGTGAGGTCCAGAACACGTATGAGCCGTGCTAATGTAGCTTAATTGTCCTCTTTCGATTATACAAAAAGTGGTGGAAAATTCTAAAGTCGTATTAAATAAGCAATGTCAGTGACATAAATACTTAAAATGTAAGAAACCATTTTCATAAAATAACACCATTTTTGCGCCTTTATGGTACAACGCCCAACCTTAAATCCAGCAGTATGCAGTACACCTAATTTTAAATGAAAGCAACACAAATGGGGGCAAATCCTGGCAAGGTAATAAAAGCAGCACCAAGTGAAACTGTGTGTGGCTGAGTGTCTTTAGCTTCTGTATCAATCTCCAGGCAGCAGGGTCTACAGAAGTGCCAGTCACATGGTTTGCAGCTCTCCATCCCCCTCAAGGGCCTGGGGATGGAGAGTTGAATAAACATACTCATAGGTTTTAACAACAAAAGTCTCAGGCACGAGAATGGTGCCATGCTCCCGAAGCTGTGACGCTCACCAACAAGCCGTACGGAAGAGGGTGGAGGAAACAAGCGCTCGCAGAGGGCAGGCGTCCTGCCCCGTGGCTGCCCCTCCGGCAGGCTCCCCGCCCCCCTCCCGGCTCCGCAGTCCCTGCTCAGTGTCCCTCCGGGTGCCCTAACCCCGTCCCTCCCAAACCGGATCCCAGTCCCCAACATTCCTCCACCACGGCCGCTTCCTCCCCACCGCCCCAGGCCTCCTCGCCGCCTCAGTCCCCAGCCCCCGTCTGGGCCCCCCTAAAAACGCCCTCCTCCACCCGCAGCCTTCCCGCCGCTAATTCTTCCCGCCCGGCCCCACACGTGACTCTGCTCTTCTCCACTCGGTCGGCCCCCGTCCCTCACTCTTCTCCGTCCCGTCGACGATACAATGATCCTGCGTCCCGTTTTAGTCAGCCAGTGGCTGCCCTGCCTGTACCTTGATCTCCTCCACCCGCCAGGTAAGGTGGCTGATCTGCGTGCTCAGATCATCCTTCTCCAGACTCCCTGACGGGGCCAGAACTTTCGTCACGAACGAGGCCATCGCCACCACAGGTTCCAACGCTCACGGCGTCACTCACTCTTCAGGAGCCAGCGCGGCACCTCCAGTCCCGGCGGCAGCCTTGGCGCGCGGCGTGCCGGGAAACAAAGTCTCGCAGGGCCGAGACCGCCGCACCGAAGGCGACGACTGCACTACAACTCCCAGAAGGCACCGCGACTCTCCTATCGTGGCAGTTCCACGGCGTCTCGTAGTTGGCAAACTCGATAGACGCGTTTTCTTTCTTAGCTGTTTTCAAATCCCGTGTCTCTTCCCGCCCGTTTTTCACTAGAATAAATGAAATGTTTTTACCTAATAACCAATACTAACTGAACCTTTCTTAATTTCAAAACGCTTACCTGTGAAATGTGTCTAGCCAGAACACCCGAGTTGCCCATCTTGATCTTTTTTTCGTTAAACATTCACTTTCCTGGGCCGCATTGGCCATCAGAATCTACATGAATGGTGCCCTCGGCAGTTGTGCAACAAAGTGCGTCACCTCATTATAAATAAAAGATTGCCTATAATTGCACTTCTTTTATAGTGCATAGTTCATATTACATCTATGTACACATATTACATACACATATAGTACATCTTTGTACACATAAATATTCATATACTACATCTATGTAATGATTACATATTTATATTGCCCAGGTATAAATAACATTAGTACTGTGTGAAGTAGAACAATGTACTCAGCACTTCCTATCAGAGAATACAAATCAATTTTTATCAAAAACTTTTTAAAATTATTTCATTATTTAAATGTTACATACCGAAAGATATTCACAATACACAGTATGATTCCTTTTTTAAAAAAATAAAGAGATATCGATACATATATAGTGGTAAAGAATGTACACCAGGAGCTGGCTGAGTGGCTCAGTTGATTAAGAGGGGGAGCTCTGAGCAAAAGTGTCGCTGGTTCAAGTCCCACATGGGCCAGTGAGCTGCACCCAAACTGAGCCACCACAGAGCTACCAACAGGTGGCAGGATGACTTAACTGGTGAGAGCAATGACTTAGCTGTTCCCCTTCCCCAATTCCCCAATAAAATCTTAAATAATTAAAAAAAAAAAAAAAGAATGTACACCACATTATCTCTGAGAGTGGTGAACTTATGGTATTTATTCTCTTTCCCTGTTTTTTACGATTTTTCTGCAATAAACATGTACTGCTTTAATTAAAATGTTATCTTTAATTTTTTTTTTAACTTTATTGGGGAACAGTGTGTTTTTCCCAAGATCCATCAGCTCCCAGTCAAGTTGTTGTCCTTCAATCTTAGTTGTGGAGGGTGCAGCTCAGCTCCAAGCCCAGTCACTGTTTTTCAATCTAGTTGCAGCAACGGGGGGAAGCAGCCCACCATCCCATGCAGGAGTTGAACCAGCAACCTTGTTGTTAAGAAAATGTGCTCTAAACAACTGAGCCATCCGGCCGCCCACCGGCAGCTTGGCGACAGCTCAGATCAAGTCATTGTCTTTAATCTAGTTGCAGAGGGCGCAGCTCACTGGCCCACATGGGAGTTGAACCAGCAACCCATTACTCAGAGCTTACACTCTAACCAACTGAGCCATGCAGCCACCCTCTCTAATTGTTTTAAAAGGTATTTTGTAAGGGTTAACTCCAAGTAGATATTGACCCTAAGGTCTTTGTCAATTTTAAATGTCTGTGGGACAATCTGCTCATCCTAGTGAGGCTAGAGCAGCTTCCTATGACATGAGCAAAGGAAATTAAACAGGGTTGAGACAGAAAGCATAAAGGATAGCCATAACATCCTAGGAAGCTCCTCTCCCTAGAAAATCAAATCAACTTCTGTGTGGTAGAACTGTCAGCCTCACTTTGAATTCTAAATGCTACTACTAATAAATGCCCAAATGCTACTACTAATAAATGCCCAGCAAAAAAAGAAGGACCTGCAGACAAAATTCCTGTATTATGTATTTATTGAGCAACTACTATATGACAGATACTGTGTTAGGCTGGGAATCCAAAAATATGTGTATAAATAATCCCAGGAAAATATGATCATTACTATTTTGGAGGCAAATGAAAGATGGATCCAGTATTTGTGGGACCTAAATCTTATACAGTTGCTGGGAGGAGGAGGACTCTTTAAGGGAAAGAATATATAATAACAAATACAAAATTAGGCGTAGGCCTTGGAAGGGACCTAGGCAACTAACAGGGCCTAAAAGCTTAATCCATCTCTGAGGAATGTACAAAGGGTAGAGGAGGAGGAGCACCCAGTCTCTGACTGAATCAGGGAGGTTTCACAATAGGAAGAAATCTGAACTGAGACTGGAAGGAGGTGCCAGTTTGAGATTGAGGTTTTGGGATCTATGTATGCCCACAAATGCAGCTACAGAAGCTCCACCTCTCCCTGGGCAGAGAGGCCACAAGGATAAGCTAAAGACTCTTCCTCATGGTTCCAGGAAAAGGCAGGGAACAGCCAGAGGTAGGCTGAGGAAGAAGAAAAAAGAGCATCAAAGGAATGGAGTGGGATAGCTACACATAGGCCATCGATGCATGCAGGCATGAATGAATACTTAAATAAAAAGAAATTAATACGAGGTCTGACAATTAAGATCACGAACTTGTTGCAACACTGTTGCTAACCTTTTTTTGATATCAGAGGGATCACTCATCATGAATTTATACCAACTGGACAAACAGTTAACCAAGTTTACTATTCGCAAGTACTGAAAAGGCTGTGTGAGAAAAACTTAAGACAACCTGAACTTTCTGCCAACAATTCATGGCTTTTGCATCAACACAATGCACCAGCTCACAGGGCACTGCCTGTGAGGGAGATTTTAGCCAGTAAACAAATAACTGTATTGGAACACCCCTCCCTACTCACCTGATCTGGCCCCCAATGACTTTTTTTCTTTACCCAAAGATAAAGGAAATATTGAAAGGAAGACATTTTGATGACACTCAGGACATCAAGTTCAAATGACAGTTCTGATGGCCATTCCAGAAAAAGAGTTCCAAAATTGCTTTGAAGGGTAAATAGGCACTGGCATCAGTGCATAGCTTCCCAAGGGGAGTACTTCGAAGGTGACTGTAGTGATATTCAGCAATGAGGTATGTAGCACTTTTTTTAGGATGAGTTCATGAACTTAACTGACCTCGTAAATGAATAGATTCTATTTTCCCTCACTAACCTGACCTCTTTCATAGTTCATACTTATCATGGTTTATATGTCTCCATATTCACAAATTTTCACAAATCATCAAGAAAAGGCTCTGAAGAAAGGCAAGGAGATAAGGAGCATTGTCAACAAGGATTTCTCCTGGCCCATCATGGCTCACACACGTGGCACACCTATTTTCAGGAAGAAAGTATCAAACACAAATCTGGATAGGTGTACAAGCAGACAGCATTTCCAGGGATGTATAATATTTTGCCATAGTAATGATACAACATGTGGTTGTTATAAGAGCAGCAAAAGGAGCCTAAAAATGAAAGAGTATGCCCTTTGCTTCAAAATACGAAGGGAGGGACAGGGAGTGGGTGCAGGTATGGATGAAATAAGATTGGTATGAATAGATAATTTTTGAAGCTGGGTGATAGGACATAAGATTTCTTTACACCATTTGCTCTACTTTTGTATATGTTTGAAATTTTTCTATAATAGAAGAAAAGGGTACAAAAGAGCATTCCTGATGATCCTGCTTGCCTCCCTCCACCCCCTCACCACCAGTAATCTAATCAGGCTGCTTGGGTGTCAGACATCATTCAAATATAGTCAGGGTACTGCTTTCTCCTTCCTGACCGTCCCACATTTGCTTTCATTTCCTAGTGTACCACAGGGTAGTCAGCAGGTTAAAATATGAATAGGGGAATACATTGCTCAATGTTTATGACTTCAATATAATAAATTCCAGTTCTCTTCTGTGTTTTGCCATAAAGATTAACTCTCACCCGCATGCTGTATCACCAGTGTGCAGGCTCAGTGCAGAAGGAGTTATTGTTGTAGCCTGGAGGCAAGAACATGAAATGTCACTGTCCAAGTGGCCTGGTTCAGGAGTTGGATCTGTTGTTTACCAGGTGGGGGACATGGGCAAGTTACCTAGCATGTATGTCACAGTGGTGGTGTGAAATTATGTGAGGATAAAGTATCTAACCAAAGTGAGGCATTTAGCTGCACTCAGTAAATGCTGATTATTTCCTTTCCTGTCAGAACCTGCCTCAGCAGCAGCTACAAATAAGGATGGAAGCAGTTATGACTACCACCTATTTATGGTTGCTGTCCTAGCAGCAGCAGGAAACTGGAGACAGAGCCCCACCCTCCAGGTATAATCTGGGTCGGGATGGGTTCCTTGCATTGGGGGATTTTCCTTTTTTTTTCCTGCTTACAAAAATACTAAATGATACATTTATAAAATTTATAAAATACCGGGGATGCCAAAAAAATGTATACACATCTTAAGCTAACATTTTTTTTGGCATCCTCTCTATATAAACAAGCACAAATAAGGAAATAAAAAATATCCATAATTCTTTGACTAAAATAACCATGGGTAATATTTTGTGGTATATATGTATAGATATAAATATACACATAAATATACATGTATATATACATATATGCACTGTTGAGGAAAGTGAAATTGTATTCTATATACTCAATATACTTTTTGGTCACCTGTTTTTCTCACTTAACACATCAAAAACATTTTTCATGTCATTAAAATTTCTTCTATCACTTTAAAATGGCTGCCTAGTATTAGCCAACATGTACAATTATGAACAATATTTCAATGGATACTTTCATAAATCTTTGTATATATTCACAATAAATTAGGAAAAGTTCCTGGAGGTAGGCTATGCATATATTTGAAAGTATGAACCATGAAGTCATTCATGTTGCCCTCCAGAGAGATGACATCAATGTATATTCCCAGAACATCATTCTTGTCACCTCGGAACTGGGAATGATTTTAACATAAGGTTCATGAATTTATTCATCAAATATGTATTAATGGCTTACTGTCCTGGCTTTTTTGCCTCTCATGGGAACCTCCCCCAGAATCCACACCCACATCTGATCTTGAGCACTCCCTGTAACCCAAACATTGCCGAGTTCTTGGCACCTGCCTCAGCTGCTGCCTAGAAAACTGAAACAGGAACCCTCTTCAAATGTGAAAGCCCTTCCACTCAACACCGCCCAAAAGTACTACCCGCTAACCAGTCACTGAGCCACTTATCCTCCTTTTCTTTCAGCCTCTGTGGTGGGAGCAACCATGGCCTGGAGTTTCCATGGGAAAGCCCAGCTCAGGGCTCTGCTCCTCTCTCTCCTTGGCTGGGTCTACTCATGTGTCACCACTGCCCTGCCCCAGTGGAAGACTCTCAATATGGAACTGAACGAAATGGAGACCTGGATCATGGGCCTTTGGGAGGTCTGTGTGAATCAGGAGGAAGTTGCCACTGTGTGCAAGGCCTTTGAGTCCTCCTTAGCTGTGCCCCAGGAGCTCCAGGTATCCTGTATCCTCATGGTGGTTTCCCATGGGCTGGGATTTTTGGGGCTTCTGCTCTCTGGCTTTGGGTCTGAATGCTGCCAGTTTCACATGATCAGATGGGTATTTAAAAGACAGTTTTGCATCCTTGGATGGACTTTGGAGGCATAAGCTTCAGTCGCTACCTTCCTTCCAGTCTCCTGGGTGGCCTATGCCACAATCCAAGACTTCTGGGATGACAGCATCCCTGAGATTGTGCCTCGGTGGGCTGGGTGGCTGGTACTTTCTTGGCCCTTGGTGCATTACTCCTCATCTTCTTGGCCTGCCTGGATAAGGAAGATGTGCCCTCTCCCCAGATGGCTGGTCCTACAGCCCCACCATCCTGTGCTCCAGCAGAAGACTCTGATGGCTCCTTCCATCTAATACCAAGACCTAGGAACCTGGTCATCCAGGACTAGCTTCTGCCAAGCAACCCTTGGAATAAAGGGATGCCAGTAGAATCCTTTCTCTTCCTTACCCTTCATCACTCTGAATTTGTTTGCCTCATTTGGGAGGGAGAGGTGGCCACTGTCTTATTTGTTAAGGATTTGACAATCTTTGCAACATGGTGATCCTAATTTCAGGATGAAAAATCAAGGCAGTTTCTAACGAACATGTATCTCTGATTTAGAGCTTATTTATATAAAATGCTTTTAAACTCATAACATTAATTATATACTTTATTCTTTTATTACTGAGGAAAATACATTATAAAATTGCATTCATCATAGAAAATCTAGTGTGAATAGTCACTGTATATATATAATTTTTTTTTTTTTTAGGTTAGTGTCACTGGCCCTCATATGTGGGACTGAACCGGGGCCGCTGGCTTCCCAAGCCAGTGCTTAACCACTGTGCCACCCGGGCGGCCCCAGTCACTGAATAAATATATAGATAGAGAGCACTGAATTCTAGCCACTAGATAACCAGGGAAGGCCTCGGATGGATGGAAAGATAGATAGATAGATAGATAGATAGATAGATAGATAGATAGATAGATAGATAGATAGATAGAAAAGCTTGCAGGGAACCAGCCTCCGCAGACCAGGGTTTCCCTGAGGTGGAGACGGCATCAGCGGGGGAGGAAAATAAAGTAGGGAGACAGTGGAGACACCGGGGGAGTTAAAGAGAAGAAGTGTCACGCTTTATTGCCAGAGCATGTTCTTTTTATAGGAATTCTTGACCATTGCCTCAATCACATGAGTCTGGTGGTTTCTAGTTCCCAGGATTTACTCAGTCTTTACTTCCCTGTAATTGTTCTAGGATACACTGGCCTCTTCTGTGTTAAGAATTCATCTATCTCCACACATTGCCTAAAGAGTGGTTACCATGACTACCTAGCCATTATCCCAAATTCCAGCAGCTAGACTCACAGGGCTATACTAGGAGTGGCTGTGTTCAGGGTAAAAGCATCTAAAATCTATTCCTATGTAAATACAATAGTAGTAGCTAAAGGGAGTCTTAAAGATCTTTTGTCCTAGGAGGGCTACATATTTACAATAGAGGGTAGCATCTGTTTCTCAGTCAAAGCTTCAGTATCTGTCAAAGAATTTAAACAAAGTTGTTAACATACCCTATGGTCAGGAAGTCCCCTCCTACCAGAACTCTCATGGCCTGAAGACTTTTCATCTTCAAGGAGACTATTCACAGCAGGGCCCTTAGGCCACAAGCAGGCTTCTTGGCCTATGTTGTCAGAGGTCAGTGCCTCAGTTTCCAAGGGGTTTGAGTCCCCACTCCCTTAATTGGATGAAAAACGGCCACAGTCAATGTTGTTGACAATCCCACAACTTGGGGGAACAACAAAGGGTTCCCAATGTCCCCAAACAGGAGACTCCGCCCAGCTCAGAGGCCTGCTGGATTGCTTGCAGGACTCAGACTCCTCCCTCCCCACAGGGGTGCTGTACTTTGCCAGCTCAGGTCTGAGGTTGCGCTACTTTCTCAGACGCCTTGCACTTCACGATAAAATAACCCTGACATAGCTCTGGCATCTTGAGATAGCCCTTGCTCAAGCAAGAAAACACACATACACACACCCCAACATAAGAATAAACAAGTTTGCCAGCATAGCCCAAGTCAATTCCCTTCTTAGAAAAACGACGTTTTGTTTTTTCCCTGTGAAAACAAGCCTGTCCAGGTGCAACTTCATCTTCAGCAAGTCTACCTTCTTGCTCAGAGTGGGACTCTCCAGGAGTGATGGTTTCTCCAGAAGCTCCTTTCCCTTTTATGTATGTCCTTTTGTGTGTATCCACTTGGCATACACAAATCCAA